>RCWM02001085.1:0-122001 GCA_003667255.2 Euschistus heros
TCACAACCCATAAAGGGTCTTTGATTCAGTACTTAGGTAAGGCTGTACAGTTTCTGAGCCAACGGTTGTGAAAGGAGGTGGTTTGGCCAGAATTCACGCTCAACAGCCAGGTTTTTTTCCCAATTAAGGCTTTCCACTTTTTAAGAGGCTGAGTGAGCCCCAGAAGAGTCCCCGACCTCGAATTCGATCCACGGCCGAAATGACAGAATATAAATTTTCTGCCTTCAGTCGGTCTCGAACTCGAGCCTGGGAGAGTGGTAGTTAAGCGCCTTACCTACTGAGCTCCCGCGCCATCCTTATTAGATCTTATTCAAGAATATTCTATATAAATGTAAAATATTTTATATATGTTATAAGATGCGTCTTTTATTTATCTGATCAATGAGTGTTGTATATCTGAGCCAGAATGGGTAAGATAAAATAATAGGGTAAAAAAGTGTTTTGAAATGTAAAAAAAAATAAAATTCAGTCTTTTTATCAAAAATTTATAACACATTTGCCACTTCTGTATTTTGTTTTTAGGAATATTGATAACTGAGGAGGTATATAAATAAATGGTTGTTAAATGAAGGAAATGAGGAAGCATTGCGAATTGGGATGGGCAAGAATTCCAAAGTAAGGGGCACGAATAATAAAGGATCTTTTAAAGGAGACAGTTTGATAAGAAGGGATATACAAATCAATAGGCTGAGATCTGATATAAAAAAGGAATGAAAAAGATATTAATATACGAAGTTTTTTGAATTTTAAAGTTTGGAAAAGGAAGGTACCAAGGAAGGGTTGTAAAAAAACTTGGATAAAGATACCTTAACTCAAGGTATCTTATATTTTAAAATAATAATCAGATTCAGAAGTCTCAAAAATATTTTTGTGGGCCATTCTCATGGCAGTGATTTTTCACTGTCCTGCTGGACTTAAGATGGAACTAAAACTTCCAAATCAATATTTTTGGTGAATTTGAACGTACATCGATCCCTTAAAGTTGGTGCATACAGCCTAGTTTCGAAAAATATTTTTGTTATTTTTTTAAAGCTACAAAAAGGCTTATAAGCTCATAACTTTCACTTGTCCCTCCCTACCTTTAAAGTGAGATTTCATGGAAGTTATTTAAGTATTTATTTTTAGAAAACTTATGATTTTATTTTCTAGAGTATGAGACCATATATTGGAGAATAAATTAACATGCTTTTACACATTTTTAAACTATAAAGGGAAACTGAAAATTCCGTTTTCTTTTTGTCCCTCGGTTTGGCCTCACGACCGTCGCACTAAATAGTTATTTCAATATTCTGTAGATAGCAATAATAAAATAGCAAATAATCATATTGCTAAACATATATTTTTATTTTGTGCTACAATAGGTTAATACGGTGGCATAAGTTCTTAAAATGAGCTCGGTAGTAGGACAAGACCCAAGAGAGGTAGTGAGGTGGTGAGCTGGTGGACAGCCATCCATTACTGGCCCCTCCTTCCCTTAGATTAGGACCTGCTAAATTTCCTCCATTTCATCTCCGTCCTTTCTCTTATTATCCCCTGAGCACTTATGGACCCAAATTTCACGCCTCTGTTATGAATTTGTTCAAGTATATTCTCTCAAGTATATTATTAATAATTATTATGATGGATAGGAAAACTCTATCGAATTGTATAGTTATGAAATATACTTAACATAGTGGATTTAAATAAATAACATATGTGATTATAGTAGCTTCTTACTATTGCTTTATTTTATATCTTCTTATACTTTTTACAGTATCACTTTTTGTGATGCCTTCTGAGTCTGCTCTAAATGTCCCTACCCCGTATCATGTATAATGCATTGTATCTAGACTATAGCAAAATAATAAACAGTATTAAAAAATGTTATTATTAATAAATACATTAGGGGAATCTCCTTCTGTAGTCACTTGAGACGAATGAAACCTGAAAGATTGTCCAATCGCATCTGCGCTTATTTTGTCGGAAATAAAACCATAAGGAGATGGTTTAAAGAAGTGGAAAAAGATTTACAGGAACAAGGACATCATAGAACGTGATTATCTGAAGAGGGAACTGAAAAAAGCACAGAGTTTTCAACCAAAACCCAAAATTAAAACTGGCAGGATATGGATTAAGAACGAAGGGAAGCTAACCGAAAATGAATGCGGGAACATTGGGTGAATAAAACACCAAAAGCAGTTGGAATAACGTGGACCACAGAAGTCCGAAAAGAATTTTAAAAATTGTTATTATTCATAAATACATTAGGCGAAGGCGCTGAGCTTTCACTTTTATATTTTATCAGCAAACTTGCCGGCAAGGTAACTAAAACACTCTCGAAGAAGCAAAAAAAAAAAAAAAAAAGGATCCAAAATTCAGAGATTAGATCGAGGGATTAGAAACCTATTTAAGATGAACCCAAATTATAATAAGAGGAAAGGCGTTGATGGTGTTGATGTTAGATGAGTCTAGCTAATATGAAGACCACTGTGAATGCAGAAGACTATGGACTATGACGTAGTAGAAAAAATCTAGCTTTGCCCAAAAATTTTAATAAGTTAAATGTAAATAGTTAGGAATAAGTTTAGAATGTAAATTGTAGGCCTATCTATAAGTAGATCAATAGTAATATTATTGGATCCACCAATGCCAACCACACAAAACTCGCCGGACTATTTGGGAAAACATCTCTTCCCAATATTTTTATTTGCTCTTAAAATGTACCATAATTATTTGCTAAAAGTTTCTAATTTTCCCAATCACTGTAACCCTAAGCTACTTGCTCTTAAGAAAAATACTGTTTGTCCTACAATTTAAAGATATTTGTTGGATAATGAAAACCAGAAGAGAACTTCTAAATTTGAACTACAAGTGGTATACCACACGTATGGGATTATATCCATTATGTAATAGATCCGAGAGAGAGGATGTATACCATTTTCTAGCGGTGTGTCTTATCTTAAGGGAATTCAGAGTAAAATTTCTGGGAAATCTGTTCCTTAATGAAGCTGAGGCACTGAATATTTTAAATGGTAAAAGTTGACTGTATTTATCAATGTATTGTCAAGCAGCATGGAAATACCGTACAAGTTTAGTTCAAGAATTTAACTTTAATTAAATATCGAAAATTTCATTTTGCAATATTTGTTTGTTTTTTATTAGTTTTATATTTTATTATTCTAACAAAAAATATGTTATTTTTTTTTAATGATTTAATTGTATATAAGTTTTGTCTATTTATTGTATCGAATACTTAAAAAATAAAACCATAAAGGTCAAACTCCTCTGATAGAAAATACCAAGCGTAGTCTTGGTTGTACCTACTATTGTATCCACGAATGTAACACCATACTACCTACTGCATATGATCCTCACACCATTACCCTTATTCTGTCTCGTCTGTGAATCCCTTATCTTGTTTACTATTTACAGAGATTGCTGCATCCGCATCTTCGCCAAAGACGGCGCCTAGTGCATCCTTATCATGTTTATTTTTATTATTCAATAATAAAGTCTACCTAGCATATTATCAGCTCCTACCAAACGCATTAGACACATAAAAAAAACCCCAGCTTCAAACCTCTCATGCTGAGTCACTGTTCAGACATCGCTCTGTGTTCAGTCGTTATCAGTCGTTAGTCCATTCACTTTCTATCTTAGACATTTTAAAAGGCCTCCTTAACTTTATTATTGGGTTTCTCTTTTATTATTGTTGTAACTAACTCAATCATCGCTTCATTACTCTTCTGTACTTTACAATAAAGGCTCATAATAGACCTTATTTATCGCCCTGGCAACAGGATTGAGTTCACCCAACTATTTCTACTTCTATTGTCACGTCAATATAATCAATAGATTCATACTGTCAAACCATAGTACTATCCAATCCATTTATAAGTATATTTATATGCAACATTATAATAGTAATAAATAAATTATTCCTAACAATCAGAATTAATTATTAATATCCTAATTGCCACTTATTAGGATTGGTTACACCATAGACAGAAATGCCACTTATTGGTTGCACGAGAGACAGATATCCAATAAACAACTTGTTGGGTCAGAAACTACTAGGTGGGGTTATTGTGTCACTAGAGACCAGTTCTATATTAGTACTGCTAAAATACCTGACAACCTCCAAACTGTGTAACAGTATCGCAATAATATACAAAATGCATTTCGTATTTCTCCTTATCTCAGAAAACAATAGACCACGGATATGTCTATTTATAATCTACTGCTTTCCCAATTAATAATTTAGAATTTAAAGAATAAAATTACTTAAATTAATAATTAAACTAAATTAACAATTAATGATTATTCTAAATCAACAAAGTTGATAGAAAATAGTAGTTTCAATGAGTTTTATCATTCAAACTAATATAGCTCCTAATCACAAGTTCTATATAATACAGAATATTTTCCATTAATTTTAGAACGATGAAACTGTCGGAAATTTTTCTATCCGAGCAGCTCAAATTGAGCTGGAACGCATCAAAAAACTCCCAAAACTTAAAAAATGTAGGCAAAAAGTGACTTTTTTTCCACCAAACCAATATAACTTCTAAATTGTAGATCCTAGCAACAAAAGCTTTATAACAAAAAATGTTCTCCATTAAATTTCTGATTGGGAAACTGTCGACAAATTTTTGATCCGTACAACACAAACAGAGCCAGAGAGTGTCAAAGTGTTACATTTTTGAGGGTAAAAAAGACTTTAAATAAAGAAAAGTATAGACCTCATATACATTTTGGAATCGTTGCAACGTTTATATATTAATCACGCATTACTTGTCTAATTATTAGGGGCTAAAGACGCCAAGGAAGGTAATATGAACGGAATCACCTAGAGAAATGAACAAAAGTTACCGACCTAACAGATTTGAAACTTGAGTTTGAGCAGAAGTGCTGTTAATTTTATATTTATATGAACTCCAGTAGCTTTTGAAGTCACATCTATTTATTTAAAATTTACAATTAAAATAAATAAATAATCGAAAATAGCGGAAACTAAATACGGGCCAATCAAAGTAACACAGAAATTTAAATACCTAGGGGAGATCATCTGCAGTAGAGGATTGGAAAGGGAGAGCATGAAGGAAAAGATCGCTAAACTAGAGAGATTAAGCTTTGTAACCAGTAAAATTTACAATAAAAAGAGCCTGTCCATAGAAGCAAAGATCAGGCACTACAATACTGTAGTAAAGCCAGTTATACTATATGGGACAGAGACCATGAACCTCCCTAACCTTGGAAAGAATGCTGAAAGTAGAAAGAAAGATCCTAAGGAGAATTTACGGCCCCAGGAAAACCCAGGAAGGATACAGGTTAAGATCAAACGAGGAGATCTACAAAGAAACAACGAACATAGAGACGGAGATAAGAATTAAGAGACTGAAGTTCTATGGACATATGGTAAGAATGCCTGAGGAAATACTTAATAAGGCTATTTTTCAGAAAATTTGGGATTACAAGAGTGCACAAGGATGCATAAAACAGCTAAAAGAGGAGACCAGCAAACTGGGGATTGAGTACCGTGACTGCCTTGATAAAGAAGAATACAGAAGGAAACTACAAGAAATAGCGGATCTTGTGGACAGGAAGGAGCCGAAGGAGAGTAAATCTCTTCTGGACAGAAGAGAGGAGACAGAGGCAATCAGAAAGAATGAAGAAGATATGGATGATGAGAAGGAACAGAATTAAAAATCCATCTTCGTAATATTGGCGTGGTCTCAATGGCCTTTTCGTGAAAAAAAAATTATAATAATAAATAAATAATCTTTTGCTCATGATATTATAATATATTTTTATCTTTATTTATTTATTTTTTCGCATAGGCCATCTAAGGACCACGATATTCAACTCTTGCATTTGGGGTGGAATTTTTGCCCAGTAGTCACGCATCCTCTGGTTGTGTTGCTCTTTTTTTTTCCTTTGTCTTCTTCCGTTGAGATTTGTCTTTGAATCTTGTATGCTTAAGTATACTCTTGAGTGACGTAAAAAAATTATATTGTTTTTAATTAAGAAAGAATGAAGTTTAGGCCTAGTCTTAGAATAATTTTGATTTGGCTGCATCATTTCTTTTCTTCTTTTTTTTTAAACCTAAACTTGAAGTTCTTAATTATTTTTTTTTTTTTTTTTTTCCTTTAACAAGATTAACCTATCTACCGTTTTTTTTTTTTTTTCCTTTAACAAGATTAACCTATCTACCGTTTTTTTTTTTTTTTTTTTTTTTTTTTTTTTTTTTTTTTTTTTTTTTTTTTTTTTTTTTTTTTTTTTTTTTTTTTTTTTTTTTTTTTTTTTTTTTTTTTTTTTTTGCATTAAATCTTTTTTTTTTTACATGGACAATGTATTAGTAATTAAAAAAATAAATAAATAGAAAAAAAAATGGCGTTGATATATCTCAGTAATATATCATAATATATCTAAGATATATATCTGTAAACAATATGTTTGGTTTTGGCCATTTTTAAAAATAATTAATTTTAAAAAAACGGAAGCTTTGTATATAGGTAAGTGACCTTAAATAGATTCAAAATGATATATATATTTTTATTTTTTTTGTTTATAAGATTTTAAAATTCGTTTCCTTTAGTATTTGTTCTTATTAATTAATAAATTCTTAGTTATGGATAGCAATCCTTCAATTTGAATTATCTTCACTTTGTTATGGCGAAATTGGAACTTAATAGGAAACTATTCCATCCCATCGATCCCGACATATTGCAAGTTATAGCGCCTACACAAGGGGCCCCTTTGTTAAGTCAAGTTGCTGATACGAGCTAAGTTAATGGTTGGTAAACTTGCCGAGTCTCTTACTTAGGGTGAGCTGTATCCACGCCCCTCTCCCTTCGTTAATAACACATTTAAATTAATTTGCTACAGCTAATTTCTTAACTTATAGAACTTCTAAACCCTTTAAACTATATGGTTCGCCTAGCAAACTTTAAATAATGATTAATGATAGGATAATGTACGAGTAACCTATCGGTGCTCGCCGATTGTGTTAAAAGTTGTAAATAGTCAGACCTTCGTGAATATAGTATCGAAGGACCGTATTTATTTATAGCCATAAAAAGTAATAAAATATATATAGCAATAGGCACCACAACAATACTATATAATATATATATATATATATATATATAATATATATATATATATATATATATATATATATATATAATATAACCAAATCGTAAAAATTAAATGGATAATTATGATAAAATATTGAACCAATAATTTTTTTTTTTTTTTTTTTTTTTTTTTTAACTGTACATTGAATAAATATAACAAGCTGCCTTAATCAAGAGCAGTAATAAAAATGGATTATAATGAATGCATTCCTACAATATGTACTATTAAAATAGATAAAGATAAATAAAAATAATCCTCTCACTATACTAGGAATAAACTTCAAATATATAGAGGAAAAAGTTTAAAAAAAGGGAACTGGTGTAAATATACACCAGAGTATACCTCATATGCCTCATATACCCCTCCCTACTGGCCAAGGGAGATATTGAATACTGGCAGCGAGGACTGTCTATGGAGCCATTTGCTAATATAATATCGCAGTGAGCAGTTGGAACCATTCTTTCAAACAGTGTGGTTGCAGCTTGAGGTATTGTGCGAATTGTTGTTTTTTCTGGTCTGTGAACTTTTGAGAGATATGTGAAACCGTTTTCGTTTCATGTTCTTATATTAATTTTAAAATAATTCTTGAAGCACACCTGTAGTCACGCACGCTTTCAGGTTACAGTAGTGGCCATCTTCCTTAGGTGTAGTTGGTATAAATATGGACCCCCATTTCCCTGAAAACTTCGACATATCTCTTGTTAGAGAGCTATAAATAATTATCAAATGGTTTAGTACAAGTTCTTAGAGATATGAACTCATATTTTTAAAAACAACAAAGCGGAAACTATATGTACTTTCATATAAATTAGGCCTTGATTGAAACATTAAATATTACTATTTAACAACGTATTTTTTTGAGTGGACTGTGTAAAAAAGCGTAACAAATGAAGATGAGAGAGCACAATAAATGATTGTTCAAATGAAGCAGTTAGATGAGAAGGTATGAAAGAATTTTTAAGTTGAAGTTTCGTGCATACATGGCGCAGACATTAAAAATATAAAAAATATTTTTGGGTTTAAGCAGTAGAATATAACAGATCGAAAAACGTCTGTCAAAAACTTAGATAAAGCCACAGTAACTTAAAATACCATCAAGAGAAGTAAGCTCGTTTCGGGATCCCAAAAATGAATCATCAGAGGAAATCATTAATCTCTTTAGACTCACCTCGAGCTCACCAAGCTATCCTCTTTATACTAAACTGTAATTCAGAAAGAGCGAGGGAGGATTCTTCTGGATTACCTTCAGGCACGTCTTCGTAAAATATGCTGGACACAATATATATATTTAAAAATCATTTTATCTAATCTTAACAATCCAAAATTCTTCGGAAAATCCTCAATGCTCCTTACTTTGTCACCAATAAACTTATCCATAAAGATCTTAATGTTCCATATGTTACTGATTTAGCCCAGACCAGATACCTATCCTTTTATAGTAAGATCCATAACCACTCAAATCCTCTAATTTCTCAACTTGCTTCCCACTCCAATCCCGATAATCCTCCGAAGCGTCTGAAAAAAAAGATTGCCCAGAGACCTTCTAGTGTAGAGTTTTTATTTGAATTGCTACTGATGAGTAGTTCTTTTCAAGTTTTGACATGTTATTGTAATAGTTATCAACATATTGATTTGATGTATACAGTTTGAAGTTGTAAATTTCAATAAATTTGTATTAAAAAAAAAAAATCTATTCAATGGTTTTTAACATCTACCAATTTAGTACTAGAGGTACCGTTAGTACCTCAACTGAAAATCTATCATATAATTTAATTTTCGTATATAAATAGAGCATTCTTAATGACATATTTTTATTATTTGAAATCTTACCTCTTGACAAATAGTAAAATCTATTTACAGGAACCTTTTAATTATTTTACTTTAAATTTTAAGTAGGGCATTGCATACTGACCTACCTCTAGCCTCGTCCCATCCGGTCGGGCAAATTGTATGGAACAGGTATGAATTCATAATGAGAATTAAAATGATAAAAGGACTTTAAAATGGAACTATGTCTTCACTTTATCGTACTTTTGTATTTCTTTTCTACATTTATCCCTTCCAAGTGCTTTGTTTTAATAAAGTTCTGCATAAAGTTCCGGTGACCGTGAAACTTACTTTATGGCGACTGTCTTATGCAGCTGCTACTCTCGTAACTGCTATAATTCTCCACCATTTTTTTTTCGGTTTTAAAGACGCTCAGCTTATCCACCGCCTTCCAGAATAGTAAAATTTTATTTCCTCTGGTTGGGCTTCCGTAGAAAGATTGTCGTTAAGTTTTGGAGCCAGACTGAATTAATAATCTTCAGTTCCGTGACGTAAGGCATATATATTTTATCATGAGAGTCTAGTTGGAACACTTTCTTCTCTCTGATGTTTAGGAAGGAGAAAATATTAATTTTTGGACAGGCGATAAACTTGATAACGCTTTAAACCTATCTTAAATACAATGTTCTTTGAGTGGTTTTACACTTGTTAATTTTCAATTTCAATGCATGCTTGTATGAATAGAAAACTCTCATTTTCTGTTGTATTTATTTTTTGAAAGACGGCGCAAAAAGTAATTATTCGGTATATGTTTGCTCTTGATCGAATTTTCACGACTCTTTTATTTATTAAAGATTATATATATAAAATATGTTACATTTAATATATATAAGAAAATTCGCTTATCCGAGAAATCGGTAATTACAATAAAACATCACTTAAAAGATATACGCACAAAAGAACGAAATATGTACTCCTCACTTAATCTAGGTTATACATCTCTTGTTAGCTATGTTCAATATTTGTTATTATACGTACTTTATTATAAATAATAAAAAATGTATATAATCTATGTAACAAAGTGCTAATGATTTTGCTGTATATTTTTAGGACTGATGATAAATGCTTAACATTCGAGACTAGTTTTTATATAAAAAGCATTCCAATAGAAGTGGCAATTAATTTATCAACCCTTACTGTATTGATCCTTCTATGTCAGTATGCGTACCTAAACTGACACATATAAAGAACTCTCATAATAGAATCCACTTAAAACTATGATTGTGTACATAACCTAAACAGTTTGTTTGTTTATTTCGTTTAACGTCACTTTATGCTGCTATGGCTAATCGGACGATGCTACGGTGGGAGTCCTGAATTTTGCCTATCCAGGTATAATTAGGATAGGGATCTTTAACGAGTACCTGACATCGCACAGGCTCGGGACCCTCCGAAGGAAGGCATAGCTAAGGATTTTTTACTCCCTTTAAAAAATTTTAAGGTCATCTGCCGGGCTGCGAACCCGCGATCTTGGGTCTAGTAGGTTGCTATGCTAACCACCACACCACAGGTGACCCCAACCTAAACAGTTGTAAACAAACTGCAATGAAGGCCGATTAAGATTCATTTTTTGTAGGGATCTAGTAGTTTTTGATCTATTGCCTTTAAATCATAAGTAAGGGCACTTTTAAACTTAAAACTGTAAATATATTTTTCGAAAAAGAGGACGGGCTTTGATCCTGGATTACTCCTTTGATCTAAAATGATAGGGCTTTTTTTTTCTTGCTATTATTTTTTTTTTCAGACATAGAGTTATCGCTTATGTAGTTTGACTGTGAAGATGCTTAGTCATTTCACTGGAAATCGTTTAAATTGTGGAAAAAAGCTCCAATCAATAATAATATAATAAACGCATAAATATATATCACAAAACTATCACACACCCACTTTTATCTTTCTTCCACTTTTTAAGATTTTCCAACTCAGAAATAAATAGAACTTTTATCATCGATCTGGATAACTTTATTTTTTTTTAATAATCGATGATTCTTATCTTACTAGGAGATACCTGAGGTATTTCATATATTAGTGAGTCAATACATATTTGAGATATTTTAGAGCTCTAAGCGTTCCTCTACACGTACCCTGCATTATATGAATTTCTGCTTTGTTTATTCCCTTCGGTGCCTATCTTAGCCACTTAATAGAGTGACGGACATTAAATAAGACGGCAGATTGGCTCCGTCAAACTTGTTTAATAAAGGCTCTATCGACCGGCTCTCTTTCAATAATTAGCTATAACAAAGTTCCTTGAAGCAATTTGGCTCAGGCTGACATCCAAATCTAAACTAGCTCCTAAATAGAATCTTGTTTTAATTATAAGCGATATAAACGAATACCTCTTATCATAAAATAAAAAAATGAAGCGTTGTGATATCCTAAATCTGATACAAGCACTTGGAATTGGATAGATGCAAATTAAGTGAGTTTTTTTCATACCATACTGTGTCGAAGGCTTTACCCATCTAAATATTTAAAAAGAGAATATATAATTTTAAACTATGATTAATCT
This sequence comes from Euschistus heros, assembly GCA_003667255.2. Taxonomy (NCBI): domain Eukaryota; kingdom Metazoa; phylum Arthropoda; class Insecta; order Hemiptera; family Pentatomidae; genus Euschistus; species Euschistus heros. The sequence continues at coordinate 11,459 of RCWM02001085.1, forward strand.
ATAACTATATATTTAAGAAATATATAGTGTTAGTTGAATGACTAAGTAATAATAATTAGAATTTAAGAATATACACCAAATCACCTGTTTGAATTTAAATGTTCTTACAAGCTGGTATTTCGATTACAAAATGCCGTAATTAGACCCATATGAACATACTGGGTTAAGATATAAGGCTCCACTAAACTTTATAATTTTCCTTGTATCCTTACAATCTTAAATCTTTTATTAAGTCGAATCGACACAACAATAAGAATCACAAACAGTATTGCACATCTCAACAGACCTAATTTTAGATAGATTATATGATAGGAGGGTTTAAAAAAACAAAAAAAAAACATACAGGATGATCTTACTGGACTTCGAAAAAGCTTTTGAAACAATATTATTTGTTGTTATTCTTAAATTCTAATTATTATTACTTAGACATTCAACTAACGCTATATATTTCTTAAATACATGGTTATAGATTAATAGTTTAAAATTATGTATTCTCTTTTTAAATATTTAGATGGGTAAACGCTTCGACACAGCATGGTATGAAAAAAACTCACTTAATTTGCATCTATCCAATTCCAGGTGCTTCTATCATATTTAAGATATCACAACTCTTCGTTTTTTTATTATATTTTAAGATAAGAGGTATTCGTTTATATCGCTTATAATTAAAACAAGATTCTATTTAGGAGCTAGTTTAGATTTGAATGTCAGCCTGAGCCAAATTGCTTCAAGGAACTTTGTTATAGCTAATTATGGCATAATGGATTATTATACAAACTTATTATATTATGAAATAATTCTTGGTTGATAAATATTTTTTAAATATATTTTTTATTTTTGAAGAGAAAAGATTTGACCCCGGTTGGGATTCGAACCCAAGTCTCCACTTCTCTAGCGTGGTGCCTTATCCACTAGGCCACCGAGCTCGTATCCGAACCAGGGAAATCTTTTCTCTTCACTGATTCATACCCCCGGGCACTCGCAATTGCGATGTACAATTCGGGGATGAATGTTCAATTTGAACATTACTTTTAAATGGATCTATTGACGTACTGTCCTATATATTAAATTATGAAATAATTCTTGGTTGATAAATATTTTTTAAATATATTTTTTATTTTTATATTTTTATATTTGTATTTTATCCCTGGTTCGGATACGAGCTCGGTGGCCTAGTGGATAAGGCACCACGCTAGAGAAGTGGAGACTTGGGTTCGAATCCCAACCGGGGTCAAATCTTTTCTCTTCAAAAATAAAAAACAAACTTATTATATATCGTTTCCCACACTACATCATACATATTATCCTTATTATATATTATACCTTTCCAATAAGTCCTTTAAGATCACAATTAACAATACCTAAACATCCTCTATCAGCAGATCTTCCACAAGGATCCTATCTTTACTCAACGCTTTTTAACCTATACATATCCGACCTGCCTACTGTCCCTTTAATTGAAGTATCTTTATAAGTAGATGATACTCCTATTTATAGCAGTTCCTAAACTTAAAATAAACTAAACTGCTTCAATAAATATTATAAAAAATGGAAAATAAAAATAAACGGACACAAAACTTTAGCGATAACGTTTACAAAGAAGCCCTACCACACAGGAACGTATTATCCTAAATATTAATCGAATACCTATAGAACAAACTATCACCTACCTAGGTATAAAACTAGATACAAGATTATCATTCACATCTAAAATAAATAACAAATGTTTTAAAACCAAAAACTTATCTGTACAATGTCACAATATTCCCGAAGAAAATATCCGGAGTCAAGTAAAAATAAAATTACATTATATACAGGGTGAGTACCTCTGAGCGAAACTAGATCAAAAATGAAGAAAAATGCCGCAGACCTGACCTTTCTATTCTAATTCGTTGCAGATATACGATAATTCAAAGACTTTTTTTAGGAAACCACGTTTTTCACCATACGAGCTGTCTTCACAGCTATCTTCACTTTTTTTTTAGATATTTTTCAAATTTTGAGCACATTTTCCGATTTAGCATTAAATTTCTTATAAAAGCAGATTACATGTAACCTTAAGTTTATCATTTGGGACCTAAAGAACAGCTTGATCTTCACCTTATTTTGGGAAGTTACAATGTCTTCTAACGCATTAACGCTCACCGTTCTTCGAAAAAAACTATCCACAAAACTGCAAATCTCACAAAAACTTGAACTTTTAACTAGCTTTCATATGATATGATTAAATTAATGATCAGTATCGATTTCATGGAGAAATTTACTTTTAAAACCGAAAAAAACTTGTTGTTTTCATTTGGCATACAAATCAGTTATTTGTGTAAATTAGGCATGGTGATAATCGCTTTATGGAAATATGCATTTTAAACATGATAAACTCTTCATTGAAATAAAAAGCAAAGACAAAAATTACTGTTTAATAGAAAATATGGAAAACTGTAATAAAGCGACGCAGATCAAAGGATTTCATGTTATTACATTTATTTATTAATTATTATTATTTAGGATTCATTTGATTAGATTTTTAATGTAAGGTTTAATAGCCAATATTAATGAACATAAAACTCAATATTGCCGTTAGCTTCTAAATGCAGATGATGTTGAAGAATACTTTTTGAGGCAGATTTTATGGACAGATGAGTCTGTTATTACAGGGCATTTTGTTATTACAGGCAAAAGCATTTTTACCTATCCATCGTTGGTTTATATTTGTATTACTTTCGAATAATGTGGAGGAGCACCATGATGTTTGAAAATCATATTTTGCCGAACTTCAGGTGGAATATCGTGATGAAGTGGGAGGATATTCTCACCATTTAATCTGTCGGGCAAACTATGATTTTCCAACACTATTAAGATAACTAACTAGCAGTCTGCTCTAGGACCTTATATGATTTAAAAGCCGTTGCACTATGCCTCCTTAGATCTGATGATGAAAAAACTAGTCTTCAATTAAGACCAATTACAATACAAGTTTCAAATAATTCATCATTCTTAATTGTCGTGGTTTTAATTAGTTCGGATATACTGTATCTGCTTGTAGTTTTAATTAATGAAAATGAAAATATTGTAAATCTGCTACTATGCACGTCAGAAAACCAAGCGTGAATTAATTAAGGATTGATGAAAGGCCTTAACGAGGTGCTAATTAGTAAAAATGGCTGACCTGCACGAAGGATAATTAAAGGAACCCCATACACAGGTTGTGTAGTGTGATAGGGGGAGGGAGGGAGAGAGCGAGAGAGGGTAGAAGGGTGCGAGGGGGGAACCACATACGAGGAACGGGGCGGGCACACATGAGCTGGCTGCGGGCGGACCCCAACCGAAGGGCACACACGGTGGAACAGGAGCGCAGCAGACAGCAGGAGCTAACTCCATCCGTTCCCCCTCCCCAATCCATCCTGATCCTTCCCTACCTCCTGGTTCGTACTCGGTACCGACCCCAAGTGTCCTTCCCGCCAGTTCCTTTCATAAATCGGATAGAAGTTTCGTCTAAGGGCATTGCCACGATGATTGGTTCTACACCTTAAGTTTTAACTGAAAAAAAAAAAGACAGTTATCTTATAAATGTCTCAAAATGAAACCAATTAAAAAATGTTTTTTGATACAGATATTCAGAACTTTACTCACTTAACACACTATTAGTTCCTGGAGCGGTTTACTGAAGACACTATAAAGCGGAATATTCTAAAAATGCAAGTATTTTGTAATAAGATTTTCTTTAAGCTATGAGGTTTTATTAATCGGTTATTATTTAATCATTTCACTATGAACGATTTTTAAGTAAAGTTAGTTTGCTACAACCTTAAAACATAACAATAGAAATAATAACCACCAGTAGATTTTTGAAATTTAAGCCAAACAACAACAACGTTTAAAGAATATAAACATCTTAAACATGTGAGATGTTTAAAGTAGTAATTATTATTATTTTTTTTCAATTGTCTATTAATGGTATGTGAGACTATAATATATTTAGTAATACTGAAGAAAACCTGAATTCTGACCTAGCAAAGAAGTAATTCAGCTGTCATTATTGATTATTTCGGTTCCATTGTTGACTGAGTTCCCTAGTCCGTCTGTAAGGTCGGCTATTTCATGCCTTGTGTGCTTTGTGGCGTGGCATTGAGTGACGAATCTCTTGTTAGAACGAAATCTAACATATAATCAACTATTCCTTACATTATATGCCTTATAGTATAAGGTATATTTCCCTTGTCGCATTTCAAAAACATCACTGATAAGTCAGATATCTTGTAGTTATTCACCATAAATCAACTATTTAGAGAAGAGCATAAAATTTTATACTAATCATCTTCTATTTTATATTATTCATAAACAGTAATAATAATACTAAATAAATAAATAAAAATAAGGTATATTTGAAAATAAAACAATTTACAACACAGTTATCTCGTATCCAATCCTTAGAACCCAAAAGCCTATTTATGTCAGAAATAAAGTTAATCTTAATGATCTTAATTTCATATATATTGTTGATTTGAAGTGAATGATAGACATACGCGTAGCGGATTTAACGAAAACCATATAATTAACTTTCAGTCCAGCCCATATACATATTGCGGAGTGCATGAAATATGCGATAATTTATAACTTCACACTTTCGTTAGGAATAGTTAAAAGGTAAATATACTAAAATTCACATTATCGGGTTTTTTGAACATATCTCTAAAACGGTAGAATCTAAAATAATTTGTTTCAAATCAAAATAAAAGCTTATTAAGTTTCCTATTGAATTGTTTCTGTACATATTTGTCGAATATCCAACGGTTTCCAAGATATAGATTATTAAAAATAAATAATTTTCGAAACAAAAATAATTTTTACCTCACTTTTTGTCAAATATTTGCTTCAAGTGCAGAAAGGTATATATGAAATGAAAGTAAATTTAATGTTTTACAACTTTGATTCTGACATTATTTCTGAAAAACAATCGTGGAAGAAACTAGAAGAAAATGTTTGACAAAAATTCAGGTTATTTTTTAAATTATATTCACTTTTATCAATTTTCTCGAAGATTATCGATTTTCAATAACCTATATCTCGGAAACCGTTGAAAGTTCGACAAATATGTAGGGAATTAATTTTATTGGTAATTTAATTAGCTTTAATTTTGATCCGAAGCGTATTTTTCTAGAGTCCACTGTTTTCAAAATATTATAAAAAAAACAAAACATAAATGTGACCTTCCCCACTCTCACCGTTAGCTCACCCCACAGCGGCGGGGGCTTTTAGTATGTTTACCTTCTAACTACTCCTAATGAAGCTATGAAGTTATTATCGCATATTTCATGCACTCATGGACTGGAATACTTTCATAGTAAAATAATTAACTATTCAAATCTAATAGTCTCCCAACTAGCTTCACATCGTATTCCCCTTAACCCTTCTAGAAGTCGGAAATGATGGACTTTTACAGAAGTGCTTCTGATTTGTAGATAGCATACAAACAATTGGTATTTTATTATTAACATCATCAACATGTTTACTAGTAGTGTTTTTTATATGCAGCTGTAATTTTTAATGAATATATATAAAAAAAAATCAAGAAAAATGTTTAAAACTTAATAAAATAACAATGATCAATATTTTTTTATTTCGAGTTTACAGTCAAGAAATTTCAGTTAAGAACGAAGATGTGAACGTTTGTCATACCCAAAACATATATTCAATTAGTTTGGGAAAACTTATGTTGATTCAAACTTCCAGTGGTTTTCCTGATGGTGGAAACGGCGAAAATTAAGTTTGTACAGTGAAGTATTTATAATTAACTTAATTAATTAATTGCTCAGGCTTCGTTTCAGCTCTGAACCGTGTCCAGGGACCGGAACGTGGGGTCATTGTGTGAAAGCATTGCCTTCCGCACACATGGTCTGCCACGCGTATGTCTATCATTCACTATTTATGCACTTCAAAATCAATGGTAAATCAATTTATAGAGGTCAACAAATATCAGTATGAGTTTCAAACGAATATAATGAAAATTGAAGAACCATAAGATAATGATAAGCATTAGTTACCTAAAAATGCTTGATTACCCTTGTTAAAAGGCCTGTTATATCCTTTACAGATTTTTGGTTTTTTTATGATATTAGAAGTGCGATCTTAAAGCACGTTAAAAAACTTTTTTTACTTAACGTTATTTCTATTTGCTATTCGTATCTTCTTTTTTTTTTTAAGTTTATAAAACATATCAGACTTAAAAGAATATACACTGCTTGTCGTTTCCGACTAACCCAACATTTACTAGACAAGCGTTCAAAGCTCCCAAAAAATCACAAAAAAAACATTTGGACATACGCAGTTGAGCTTTGGGGCTTCACTAATCCTTCCATTTTTTCTCGTATCCAATCTATGCAATCAAAAATCCTTAATGCTTCTTATTTTATCACAAACAAACTTCTCCATAAAGATCTTAGTGTTACGTATGTTGTTGATTTGGCTCAAACCAGATACCTACCCATTCAAAGTAAACTCCCGACCCACTCGAATCCGTTAGTCTCCCAACTGGCCTCACATTTTATTATACTCCTCCGAGGCGTCTGAAAGAAGATGGTCAAGAGACCTTCTATTATATAACTATTGAAGTGCTACCAGAAAGTAGTTCTTTGCATGTTACTGACATGTCATTGTAATATTTTTTCTTAAATTTACTTATTGTATATAATTTATACAGTTGTAAATATCAAAAATAGTTTATAAAAAAGGTTTTTAACCCGGCGTTGGTCGCTAGGTAAGCATTTCCCTTACCCTTCTAAAAAATATGTAATAAGTTCCTCGAATTTAACTTTCATCACTGAATCTCAGTATAGCTGAGTTTAGGACATTTGCGAATAAGAATATTCGATTTCTAAGTAAAACGGATGCAGGTGGCCAGGATATTGGGATATTTGTACTGAAAATTGCCATGTCCACACTCCTCAGTATCATATTATCTCTCTTGCAGTTTATTCGTGACATTTTGCTGAGCGAGTTTTCTAATTTTTTTCGATTGATTAGTGATTATTTGGATTCAAAATGGGTCGTGGATTTATAATTCTTGAATTGTTGTATAAAATGCTAGTTGAGAAGATAAATTGTAAGTAATTAGTTGATAAATCGTCTTGAATTGTATTTATATTATTTTTCAATCATATACTAGGTTTCTGAAATTTTCACTATTCCAGATTCTTGTTCGTGGCCGCTCGAGGCAATACAAAATAGATCTAGTATAGGAATGCCGAAGAAATAAAATAAGAAAAACGAAAACGAACTTGTAATAATTGTATAGAAATAGAAGAAAATGATCTAGCTGATGAAAAACGCATTATTATGTAAATAGTGAAATATTTAATTTTTGTTTGTTTTTTTGTTGTTTTACAATAAATCTTTGTAAAAATATATTTTTAATCCTTATACTCCATACTACAATTGTTTATACATTATGTAGACATTTATTTACCGTTTATAACTACATATTTGGTAACATAAAAATGCATTTTTTATGAAAATCAAAGAAGTGCGGGAAATGCTCACCTGGCGAATAACGGTGTACCAGATCGGCTAGCTTCCAACGCCGAGTTAAAATTCATTAGTGATAATTACAATTGTACAAAATATATCCATCAAGTAAATATGTGGTTAAATGATTACAATTACAATAATTACAAAAATTCGTAAAGCAACTACCCATTGGTAACACTTCATCCTTATAGATGCCACGTTACCAGTAACCGAGTGGAAAGCAAGTTGGAAGACTAACCGGTATGAAGTATATCTTAGAAGGATATGTATTTGGTTTGAGACAAATAAAAAAAACATATTAAAGAAACATTATGGTTATGTTTATTTTTGGCATAAATAGGATTGTTAGGATTGGATACCAGATGAACTGGTTTAGTGGAGCCCCAAAGTGCAACTACGTATACCCAAACAGGTCTAATTGTTTATTCCGTTTAACGTCACTTTATGCTGCTATGGCTAATCGGACGATGCTACGGTGGGAGTCCTAAATTTTGCCTATCCAGGTATAGTTAGGATAGGGATCTTTAACGAGTACCTGACATCGCACAGGCTCGGGACCCCCATTTTACGTCCCCAAACAGGTCTAATTACTGCCTTTTAAATTCTTTTATTTTTAAATCTACCTTAATTTTTGGTAGTACTTCAATAAATGTTCTATATTAGAAGGTCTCTAGGCCATTTTCTTTCCAGACGCCTTGGAGGGATATCGGAAAGCAAGTTAGGAGCAAGGAGACTAATGTTACGCAGCTTATCAAGAAAGGATTAATATCTGTTAAGGGTCAATTCAGCAACATAGGAAACTTTAAGATCATTATGGATAAGTTTATATGAAGTGTTAAAGCTATTACGAAGGAGTTTCAATTAAAGGAATTGGTTTATTGGAACCGCAAAGCTCAATTTCGTATGTTTCGATCAAAATGATTCAAATCCCTGATCGTATTGATAATTTAATTAATAAAGGTGTAAAATCGATAATTTTATCAAGGTACGATAAGATATATAAATATATCATATGGTGATTGCTATATTGTGTCTATATAAAATAGTAGCTAAGGACTGTTAAACAATTCTTATTTTAAGCATCGTTTAACGTCTATTTTACTGGAGACCCAAAAGGTATTAGATAGGAATAATAATAAATACTATTTTTGTTTTAACTACTCCATTAATGACACCTGTATACATATAATATACGTGCAGTTCGATTCATTCATAAGCCCACCCTGAATGAAGCAGTCCGAAGGCCTCTGCGGTTGCTGACCGTGACCGTAACAATGAAAGAATCCACGACCACCTGGATAACGCGGTCAGACATGACTGACTTATCTCTGCAGCATCCGCTCTTTTATACGCAAATCCCGGTTCTGTACTGGAGCGGGGTATTCCGGTGTCTGCATCGGTGATTCGATTCATTTGTTAATCCAACTATTAATACTAATCCTTCTATAACAATATCTTATTAACATTAAGATTATTTCTGTTTTATAACTAGGACCTAGTAACAGGCTATATATATTACAAAGATCAAAGACAGACGGTTGGTGGTGGATACGTAAAGGCCACTATCGATTTGTTCTCCCCAGGGATTACGGCCATCGTGGTTAGCATGCAGCCGGAATTGATTATCCCAGGCAGTGGAGTTCATCCCAACCTCGCCCCTTTCGGTAATGATTCACTTACCTAGAAATAGACAAGAAATACTAGCAATACCATTAAGTAAACATTAGTTACAAAAACATCAAAACCACGGAATATATCTAGAATCAGTAAAGCGATACTGATATTCGTTTATTCATGTTTTAGGAAAGACAGTGAGAAGGTCTCCACAATGGCAGAAATTAGGATCACTCATTTAATTTCAGTTTTTAAAATTAGACCGAAGTTCCTCTCTTTAAGAGTCTATGAGAGTAATATGTTCCAGACCTTACTCAATAAGAAACCCTGATTGGTGGTGGGAATCGAACACTTGTCTCTTTGGTACGTTGTCTATTGAATAAATTAGGATTGATGAATTAGGGTAAATCACGGGTTATGGTCATAGTTAAGGAAATTGATTCATGCAAAAGAGGATATCGTCTACACTGTTTCGCAGATTACTATTTTTTTTACTTATTTAGATTCACAAATTCTTGTTCTATTAAATGGTAAATTTACTAAAGCTCTGTATTTTTCCTTGAAATAGATTTTTCAGTTTTTATGCAAATATCCTAAAAATACCAGTTATGGGCACAGTATATGGGTTATGGTCATAGTAAAAACTAGTTATGGTCATATGAACAACAATTTTGTAAACAATTATTTTTATTATTTTAAAATTCAATATTTATGCATACCTATCAATCATTTGAGGTTAATAAAAAATTATGGATTAATTAATGAAAAATAAAACTCCAAAAACACTTTATTACAGTTTTACTGCTGCTTCCGGGATTTAAAAGAAATCCAGACTCGTCACCATTAAAAATCCGCGATGGGTGACACAAAACATCAAAGACGTGTTCTTCCTTCAAAATATTTTCCACTGAGTCAAACCAACCACGAATATCTTTCTCAGACACACAAGAGCTGGCTGGTGATACGGCTTCAGTGGTTCTACTGGAGATATTTGGATGGCGACGGAGAAAACCCCTATACCATCCGTCACTGGGAATACCATCTTTAAATTTACATTGTCGGTTCGAAACTATTGCTAGTTCTTAAACGCTCAAGAATAAATCAATTTTTCATTTGGGAAACCCCCGTCTAGAGCAATGAATATTCAACCCATAGACAAAATGGTGTCTGCCACCAAACTGAAACCTTCCTGTGCACTTTAATCTTTGAGTTAACGTCATCCTTGGGATTTTGTACCTGTTATAATAAATGGGAGTAATAACATTGGTACTAGGTATTTTAAGTAAAAAAAACATCCATTTCAAAAACACATACTTTTTCACTATAGATTTTACAGAAGCCCCTTTGAGAATTTCTTCTTTTGCCTGTGTGGCATCATCTTCAGAGTACGGTACGAATATCGTCTTTTAGGCATAGTTACTAATAAGTATTTACTGTAAAAAAAAAAAGATTCTAAAAAAGCATCTTGAAGAAAAAATAAAATCGTAAAAGCAAGTGACCATTATACATTTATACACTGATCATAACTAGTTATGGTCACTGATAGACCTAACATTGTCACCCATGACCAAAACTAGTAAACATTATCGTATTGTACTTTTAAGATAATACAGTTAAACCAGGGAAAATCTACGTTTTTTTTAGGAGTAAGAACACTTGTTATGCCAAAAAACTTGAAATGGTCATGGGTGACCATAACTAAAATCATAGATATTTATAGACCGATTGTGGTCAGTTTAAAATTTTAATTGATTAAAGTGACGAAATAAAAAAAAAAGGGGGGTCTGAAGAAAAACAGAAATCAAAATGAACAGATACATACCTTTAAAACCTGAAATTTGCGAAGAATTTAAAAGCAATTCCTTAATAATGTTCACTTGTAAAATCACAACTACTACACACAGGAGCTATTTCACAACACTAATTCGGGAAAACATTAACTACGCCAAATGGAAATGGATGGGAGAGAAGGATTCATTAGCAAGTGAGTCGTAATTATACCGTGAAACGTCTCTTAAAAGGATCTAACAAAGAAAACAAGCAAAGGCTGATTTTTGTTAAAAACGTAAAAACCTGCCCATAACTGGTGAGGTGACCATAACTAGTGATTTACCCTATTTGATACTTCTATTAGATTTTTCAGGCGTATATAAACGTTGAATAGGACGTCTGCTTGAATGTGATATACGAGGAGTGAAATGTTTTGAGTGTACATCTAAATATTTAATTAGTAGGTATCAACTAATACGTTATCATTATTATTATTATTTTATTGAAACACACAGAGTGGTTATGTAAACGTTTGGGTGTTTGGTACCAACCAAAGGTTTATATATTCGGTGTTTTTCTAATTATTGTAGTCGTATCATGTGAGATTCTAGAAAAGAAGCAGTTTGGCAAGGTTTGCAGAATGAGTGAAAATCGAGAACCACGCAAGTCTCTTCAAGATAGGCCTATAGGCCAAAGACCAAGAGGTATAACAAGAAAGATGTGGATGGACCGAATGGATCAGGTGGGGGAGAAGAGGGAAGACGGTTGAAATCCATGCAAGGTACCGTGATGCTTAGTCAGTTTGGGTCGATATGTTTCTATTATCTGTGCTTTTATCTTCGAGTTATCAATTTTTAGTTACAATTTATTGCAGAAGTTAGTAGAATAAATGAATATAGGTATGAAATTAATCATAAATATAATATAATATGTCAGATATGAATTACGAGTAATTTAGTATAGCAGAAACAACTATTTTGACATATGTCTTTTGACTAGAGGTATATACTTCTTTGGTGTAACATTCTTTTTACATACATTTTGATACGCTTTAGCTCTGTTGATGTTGCACGAATCAAAACTTTTGCGATTGTATCTTATTAGAAATTAAATGGGAAATATGTTTTATACATAACATTTTTAGCTAGGAACCACTATTTAAGAGCTATACTGGTTTGAATGATAAAAGTTACATTTGAAACCACTATTCTCTCAACTTTGTTCATTTCTAATAAACATTGATTGATAATTGTATTTATTTATTAAATTTAAAAAAAAGAACAGTAGATTGTAGATAGACATATTCATGATCTATTGTTTTTTCCAGTCAGGGAATTATTGTTGTTTTTATTTTTTAATTTAATCTTTATAAATATAGATTTGTCTTTTTCCTGGGGATTTGTACTATTAACACTGATTCAGTCATATCTTTGTGTAAGACAAACAAATATTTCTCTCTTTTACATTAAACAATTGACATTTTACAGATTTACACTACAGGACTACCGATGGTCCTGATAAAGCAGAAAATTGCCTAGGACATAACTCTGTTAAATATCAATTTCTCATGGATAATTCCAGAACAGTAATTAATTTTTAAAATACGATGAAATTTCCTGGAAACGTTTTCGATGGAATCCAGAGGTAATTTTCCATTTTCATGTTCATTATTCCGTTTATTAAAATGGTTACTCCGATGAAGCTAAAACATTTTCGATGTCAAGGAAACTTAGTTAGTTTCTGTTTAGTTCTGAAAGCAATAAACATGTTATATTTTAATTTAAATTATCCGAAATTATACGTACACTTCTAAAACTAATTTGCCGGGTAGTGTGCTTTCAGGTTCACTGCGACTATTAAACCTGCATGAGACCATGGTTTAAAAACAGAGTTTTGTACCCATTTAATATGTCATACTGAAAGTCTAATACAATTTTGACACTTTCAATAAATATAATTTATCTGTTAAACTGGTATGTTAACTAATTACAAACAATTACTCAGAAGATTAAAAGGTAATAAACGTAATTATCGTTTCAGAATTAGCTGAGATAACAAGTACCATACACAGGTTATTATTTACAGGTTTCAAAATTTAAATATTTTGTCATCATTCAATTTTTATAATTTTTCTCTGAAATTGTAACTCATTTACGTCCACTATAGCGTATATGCAACATTACTATAACATTTTTTTCTATTTCATCACATAAGCTTATTATTTAAGAATTCATATTTTTTAAATATTTTTTTGATAAATTTTGTGTTTTTTTAATCCATTGAAAAGTAATAGTACAATTTAGTAAGATTTAAATGTTTATTTCAGCCAAATAAGGGTTGCTGCAACTAAATTGTATGAGCGATGTAATTTTATATTACACCAAGATTGCTTCAATGCATACCACAAATAAAAACTTAAAATGTAAACTTTTTTGTGAAAATTGTAATTTTTGTTGTTTGTTTTTGTTTTTTTTTCTTTGAAGGTTTTATGATTCAAACAATTTTAATAAAGGTTTTCATGAAAAATTATTATTGTAGCATTTACAAATATATCAACTTAGCTATCTCTGAACAAAAATAAAATTACATTCAATTTTTCTTTAAATTAAACTACCCTAAAAATATTTATTTGGAGGAAAATCAAAACTTTTAACTAATTCTAGCTTTGGCTCTAAATGGGTTAAAGACATCAAAAATTATGTATGTGCAATCGATATTTCAGAATTATAGAAGTTATCTCAAACTTAAATAAACAACATTAATCGTAAAATTTATAACAACTTCTTAACCAGAAAATATTATCATACTGAGCAATCTCCAGATTTAGCCTGATTCATGAAGTATAGAATTCTTAATAGGTTCCAAGATGGAGTAGGTCACCTCTATTGAAGTATTATGAGCATTACATCCATTTGCGGAAAGCACTCAGCACAAAAAACTGCATCATTTGCCCCACAGGGGAGGAACTAGGAGTGAGAGAGGGAAACAAAAGAAGGGATACATGGAATGGTAAATCCACTCTAAAAGAATTCGGGTGAAATGTTCGGGGTATAATCTGGAGAAGTTACGAAGCAAAACTTGGAATATTTCTTAAAACCATGACCATTACAGAGCTGTGATTAAAAATAATTGCGATTTGAGTGGTTATGCCTTATTGTTTAAAAAAATTCACTCCCCTTTTTTAATATATTTTTTTTCGTTTTTCGAGGCTTACATTGTCGGCATAAACTTCATATTTTACTTGTGTTTCCATGTCTGCACACCCCAACTATAGAGTTAGGCAAAATTTAATCATAGCTAATTATCTGACAACCGATTTCCTGCAATCAATCACCTTATTTAATCATGATTAAATTAGGTAATTAATTCCAAGAAACTTATTATGATTAATAATTAGCTATGATTAAATTTTGTCCGACTCTGCCAACTACCAACATCTTCATTAGTCCACTGTCAACAAATACCTTACATAATAAATTAGAAATTGATGATTTATTTGTCACTTCCTTTTTCCTTTCTACTTTACCATGAATCTTCGTGTATTTATTTCTTATTTTGATAGCTAAGAGTACTGCAATGCGGGAATTTTAAGTCCTCCATTTTGCCCAGGGCTAGAAAAAAAAACAAAAAGATAAAAATCCTCATTAATAAATCACAGCTGAACAGAAACTTTCCGTGTCTCGAAGACAACAGTCTTGCTGATTTTTTTAAACCTTTAGCTGAACTTCAGAAGCAGTGCTTTTACTGCTTAAATACAGGGTTTGCTGTATTGTTGTATTAAATATAATTAATACTAATTGCATATGTATTAGCACATTAAAATTTGCAATAAACTTTAAAAAATTGAATTACAATCTCAATTCCCTACATAGGATAGCCTTGTATGTTTATATATAGATTGAAAAGCTGTGTTAAATGAATGGATGGATATTATATGAATTAGGATGTCAAAAGAAAACATTCAAAAATTTTTTAGGCATTAATATAAATAAATATAAATATAAATATAAACATATTTAAAAACTATATTTTTTATTTTGCCAACGTTTCGGTCATAACTTTGATGGTCAACGTCAGGGCAGATGGATAATTAGAAAAAAAAAATTATTTAAAAAACATAACCACTCTGCCATGTTTATATATACAGGGTGTTCAGCATAAGTCTACAGTAAATTCGGGAGTCGATTCTGGCCATGACTTCCAATATAAAATTCCGTAGAAACTATGGATCATATAAACGGATGAGAATCGAGTGTGGGTCTCTTTTACTATTGCCCCGCATTGTAAATTAAAATGAACAACATTTTTTTTTATCAATTTCAATTTTTTATAACAACCTAAAAAAAAGAGATAAGAATATAAGTAAATAAAACATTTATTTATTTTCCATTTAGAACAATATAATAATGTAATAATATTATTTAGGAATCCAATATTCCCTAATATTTGTTAAAATAAAATGAAAAAGATCCTCTTTTTCGTGTCTATTTCTACAAATAATCTCACAAAGGTATGAGTCAATCTTACTCCTTCTAGTTCCACATTCTTTTTTTGTTCTTATTTTTTGTATATTATAACTTCATCCAATGTCCTTTAATGCATTTCTTCTTTTTATTTATAATAATAATAGAATAATACCAATTTTCCGATAAAATCTTAAAACACTCTCGTCACTAATAACATATAGAACATATAAAAATAGTAACTGTAGACACCATTAAAGTCATATGTATTTATATAAAATAAAAATGCGAGGCTAAAGTAAAAAAGACCCTCTGGTGTTTTATACATATTTTTTAATTTGTGTTTTTCAAGAAATTACCATTGTCTAAATGTTTTACGTAAAAATAATATTAATTTTCTTTAAAATCAGCTAATTTAGACTTAAAAATAGCGACATCCAGTATTTAACTTGGCTTAACTTTGCGTATGTCTATCTTTAATCTACTGCTTTTCCAAATATACGGCTTAAAATTAAAATAATAATTTTTATAATTAATAATTAAATTCATTAACAATTAATCATTATTCGAAATAAACAAAGATACGAGAAAAAATGGGTTTCAAACATGATTTTTTTTTTTTTCACTTGAACTAATTTAGATCCAAAACACATTTTTGAGAATGAAAAAAACATTAAAAAATAAATACCAGACACTCCAGTCACATTTAGCTTTGGATTTTATCTGGACAAGAGACTTACCTCGAACCCTCATACAAGATTGAAAAGACCAGAAGCTGCAAGGCAATTTCGACTGCTACAACACTTGACAAACGCTCAAATCTCCCGATTCACTACAAAAACTCATATATATGAAAATTATCAGATCTGTCTGGACTTATGGTATAGAGTTATGGGGATCTACAAAACCTTCGAATTTTTCCCGCATCCAATCACTCCAATCCAAAATCCTTTGAAAAATACTTAATACTCCTTAATTTGTCACAAATGAACTTACCCACAATGACCTTAATATCCAATATGTCGCCGTTTTGGCACGATAGCTTTCCTTTTATCATAAACTAAATACTCATCCAAATACACTTGTTGCACAACTTGCTTTCCATTCTATTCCTGGCAATCCTTCGAGGTGTCCGAAAAAAGATGGTCTCGTGATTTTCTTCTTTTGTAGATATTTCATTAGAATACTACCAATGGGTAGTTCCTGTATAAGTTTTAATTTATTATTATTTTTTTTATATATACTACATGTCAAACACCAACTTTCGAATGATATACTTATACCATGATAATTTTTCAAATTTATACTACAATCAAAATTACAAAAAACAGGGAGATGCAACAACGGGATTTTCATGGCTGAATTTATTCTCAACTCTTAATTTATTCACTTATGCATCATGTTATTAGATATATAATTCAAAATAAAATTAAACTTTGTGAATAATCTGCCGTCTTCAGGCTCTTTATCCATGTACGAAGGGTCTATAACATTGATGTAGGGAATTTATAAAACGGTGTATTCAGTCGATAAAGATGATTGATTGCCCTCCCCCCCCCCCTCACCTCTCCAATAAATTAATATTCCTTAACTGGCTCTTTCATACTTAATCTTTTCCTTAACTGAATATGGCCCGAGAATAAATAAATAAGAAAAAAGAAATACGGCCTGAAAGGAGGGAGGGTAGGTGAGGGTTTTCCATTATAAAAACCATTTGCAGTTTCCATTTATGGACTAAGGTTTTATAGGTGAATATTATTGAGAAAATCGTAACTGCCATCATATAACTTGTTCACTTATTATAACTAATAAAATCAGTGGCTCAGTGTAAATGTAGTTCGAGCGGGGTTCCTCCCAACGGATCCTCCCAAAAAATATTTCGTTTGATTGGATTGATCAAAACAAATTATCCCCCAGAGGTTCTGGGTAAATGTAGTATTTCAATAAGTATTACTACTCACGAAATGAATCTTGACCTACCCACTCTGGCTAGAATAGGTTGTTAACCTGTTCGATAACCCGCCCTTCCTGCCATAGTTGGAGTACATGAGGACGTTAACCCCCAATAAAAAAATAATAAAATAAAATAAATTAAAAAGTATTATTATAATAATAAAAAGGCAAGTAGCTGAGAGGCAATACTCTTATAAAAAAAAAAAAGTATTTGTTTCAGTTTAGATACGTATTTCTGAATGAGCTTTTCACGCTGATTTCAAATCTGCTGAAATTTCTTTTCTATCATGATGTTTTGTTTTTCTTTAATTGTACAATGTTACACCAATAGGAAGTGAACGATGACCTCCCATATGATCCACAGTGGGATTAGTCACGTCAATATCTACAGGATGTACGTTTCGTTCCCTAATTTTGTGATTAGAAAGTTTGTCAAGATAGGTACATCGCTGTTTCTTGCATATCTTAATAATTTCATTCATAAAGATGATGAAGAGTAGAGGACTTAGAATGTCTCCCTGCTTAACTCCTTTTTCTATTGGGAAGTACTTTGACTCCAAGCCATTTATTCTTACAATGCCTTTAGGAGCCTGATACGTTGATTGGATTGCTTCAACCAGACCTGATGTAGTATTTCAAAAATTATTATTACTCACGAAATTAATGTACGTTTCGTTCCCTAATTTTGTGATTAGAAAGTTTGTCAAATTTAAGATAAGTACATTGCTTTTTCTTCTACTTTCTACTATATGTCTATGCCTGTAAATGCTTTCCTCTCCCAGACACCAATTCATCCAATAAAATAATTTTAAAAATAAAAAAGTTCACATAACGAAATCATGTAATTTGTAAATAATAAACGTATTACTGCATAATTTTATGTATAAGCAATTTGCAATATTTACATAGATATGAATTATTTACATTGTTGTGAATAGAGCTTGAGCACCTTGTCCCCTGAGAACGATGCAGAAACCTTGCAATTGCACGCGTCTCGACTCGGAGCTGACCTCAACTCTGCCCACTCACCAATTGAAGTGCAGCTGCCTTTTGGCGATGAGTCTGCACCGACTCGAATTAGTCCTCCAAATTTAGTGTCAAGGATAGTGAATTGAGTGCTCAGATCATTTTTACAAAAACATATCTTATTAAATGTTCAGTTCAGGTGAAGATACAACAAAGATGATTTCATACACGTTTAAAAAATCAAATTTTAATTAGGAATTAGTAAAAGAAAAATGTTGGAAGGCATACATACCGAGACTTGAATTATTTCTTTTAGGATACGTAAGGCATTGCTGATGTAACACCTGAGTTTTTTTTTCTACAATCTTGAAGTATAAAATTATAATTTAAAACATTATCACCATTAAAACATCACTGTATCATATTTTTTTTATTTGGAATGGAAGCTGATTTTATTATTCCACAATTATTATATGAGGAATACTAGTTTTCAATTTAGAACATGAACATTATTTGTGTCGGTACCACTTTTTTTATCGATCCTTGAACCGATACCTCGATCGAAATAAACTCACCGTCAAAAGTATCGCAACACTTTGAAATATTTGAATTTTATAAAACCGTATTTTTTTGTTTTAATAATAAAGAAAGGTTCTGAAGTCTATAATAAACATTCCTTAACCAGGCATTAACATTTTTTTTTTAATGAATTACAATATTTCTTCCAAAAAACAAAAACGTTAGAAAACTTACTTTTTAAAATTTTCATTTTTTACAATTTTAACTTTTAACTTTTTAATTTTTATTTAATAAGACATACTGCCCCCTCTGGCTTGAATGACTGCTCCCAATAGTCTTGGCCTACTTGTAAATAACGAAATGAATGATAAACATGGACTGAAGAAAATTTGAAAAAATTATCTAAAATTCCATCGTTTCTTATTATCAGAGAAAAACATCGATCTGTCTAATCCTTAATGTCTCACGTTTAATAAATAATATTAATATGAATATAAACCAAGTATGGATAAAGATAAACATCAGGAAAATCTCGAGAATTATGGGTGTTGCAATACTTTTGATGGGGAGTTTATAAATTTCTATTATAATAACATAATCGCGCTTTTGTTTGTAAAATTCATATTACACATCTTCCTCGCCCCTTTTTCAAATAGTTCAATTTTTATCCACCATATGCCCCTCCCCCATCATATGTTATATTAGCCACTACTACCCCCTTCCTGTCCTTACTTTCTACAAGTCGTTATCCCCCACTTTCCTTGAGTTTATTTATTACTGTCATTGTTGGCTGTGTCTTCAAAGTACAACCAGTAACCCTTAAGCTACGCCTAATGTTATAGAAGGATCAATACAATCAGGATTGATGAATCAATTGCCACTTCTATTGGAATTATTTTATTGGAAAACTAGTTTCGAATGTTAAGTCAACTTCAGTTCTAAAACATATAAAACTTTCAAAACATCAGCACTTTTTTACATGAATTATATATGCTAATGTTTCTAAAAATGTAAGACAAGAAACCAATATTTGGTACTCACTGAGGAAGATATCTATATATAGTGGAAGGTTTCAGATAGGTAGAATTGTTTGGGGTTTTACCGTGGATTTTTCACAAAATTAAAATCGGGCTATTGAAAATGTTTACTATATTATTTCCTATTTATACTTGATGTATTATTTTTACTCCCGAGTCTTTATTGAATTAATGGTTGTTTACTTTTAGATGGATAGAGAAGTTGGAATTTCGAGTCTTATTTTTGTATGCTTGTATATGTTTTTTTACTCTTTGATTGCCTCTTAGGTCATAAGTGATACGCCGATAATAATTTATTAATAATAAAATAATAATAAGGTCAATTTTCAAACTTCATTATTATCCACACATTATGAATTTATTATAAACAAACTAATGAAAAATCAGTAGATATTATTACTGCTAAACCATTTTGGGACTGTAAAGATGAAGCATTGAGGGGGCTGGATATTACTTTGAGAGAGTGCCTAAGTTTAAGTATCTGGGTGCTATGGTCACTGGCCACAATAGTATCAAAGAAGAAATAAAATCAAGAATAATAGCAGGAAGCAATCTCAAAATAAGGGTATATCGAACGATCCTTCAGCCGGTTGTTATGTACAGGAGTGAGACATGGACCCTGACATCACACGACGAAAAATTATTAAACATGTGGGAAAGAAAAATCCTTCGAAAAATATATGGTCCAACCAAGTATGGACGGAATCTCTTGCGAATGAGAACAAATGGGGGAAACTGAAAACTCTACTTGCTGCCCCAGATATTGTAGCCAATATAAAAAGAGGCAGAATTAGATGGCTGTGGCATTTACAAAGAATGGAGGCAATCATGCTCCCCAAGATGATGTTTGAGGGGCACCCGGGTGGAATGAGAAGGAGAGGAAGGCCTCAATTCATTTGCTTGAAGATGTAGAGGATGATCTTCTGACTCAGGGTGTGAGAGGATAGAGAATGGCTGCCGAAGAAAGGTTTGAATGGCCGAGAATCATAGAGGAGGTCAGGGTTCTACACGGACCACAAGCGCCATAAGATGTTGATAATGATGATATAAGATGAAGTGGTTAAAATTTGGTACTGATCGGTTCAATAGTTCCCACGGTTAGTGATCAAAAACGAAAAATGGCTTGTTCTTTAATACAATAGTATAATCAATATAATATCAGTTAGCGAAATGTCGATTTTTGTATTTTTCATCCCCTGAAAGCTTTGCAAGTAAAAAATAAAATTGCTGGGGTGTGAAAAACGATATTTCATTTCGTTTTTTTTTCCTTTTACAGTATTGGTTTTACACCGGTGAAGGTAGAAATATTTATAAGAATATCAAAGGCGTCGAATGAGGGGAATGAGAGGGCCACTGAAGGGACAGCGATTAACAAATATTGGAGTTTCCACTTCACCCGATTGAAAGCCAATATACATTCCTCTTCCGACTGAATTGATTTCAATTTATATCGAATTCGTCAGTTATTACTCAGGTAATTGAAAAACAATGGACTTGGAGGGATATAACCTCCTCAACTGTCACACATACAACAGCTGACACTATTGTTTAATTTTCCACTGCAAAGTGGAACGAAATTATTTATCAGTATATATCTGAAAGATTTGTAAAAAATAAAAATAAATAATGATCACCTTCAACTGAGTATTTATATTATTATTTTTTTAATGTTAAATAAAATGGTAATAATTTTAGTTAATGTTGAGTAAATTGGAAAGAATAAGCTTCGCGCCTAGCAATTTATTTAATAAAAGCAGCCTATCAATAAATGCAAAATAAGACATTACAATACGGTCGTCAAACCTACGATAATGTACGGAATGAAAACCGCTTCCCTCCCCAGCCTAAGGAAAATATTAGGGATTGAAAGAAGAATACTAAGAAGAATTTAAGGCCCAAAGAAGACACAAGAAGGCTATAGGTTGAGACCTAATAAGCAAATATACAAAGAAATAAATGATTTGGAAACGGATTTAGGAATAAGGTTCTATGGACATTTGGTGAGGATGCGCCGAAAGAGATTAAATAGAAAAATCTTTTATAAAATGAGAGGATACAAGAGTACTGGGTGGGGAATATCAAACAGATGAAGGAATAAACTGAGAGACTGAAAATAACAGACCAAGTCTGTTTCGATAGGGATGACTATAGGAAAATATTAAAGGAAATTAAGGTCCTAGTTGAGGGAAGCGAGAAAAGGAATAGCGTGAACCGAAGAAAGAAGGAGCAATCGGAAACAATGAGGAAAAGGTGGGAAGAGAGAAGGAAGGAGAGAAGGGGTGTGAAAATAATGATATTTGAGTGGTCTCTTACGCCGTTCCGTAAAAAAATAAATAAAAAAGTAAATAAAATTTTTTAAAAATTACATGTGTTTTTTACTTATAATTGTATGCAACTTTGTTCAAAATTGTAGAAAAAAACTTAGCTGTTGCACCAGCAATGTTTTACGTATCCTGAAAGAAATAATTCAACTCTAGGTCTGTATACCGTACAACATTTTTTTTACTAATTCATAATTTTAACACAAAATTAAATGATAATATAGGTAGGTTAATATAATATGATCTTAGCCCACATGATGTGTTGAGATACAATAAATAGCTGAAACCAGGTAAAACAGATGAAAAAAATTTGCTCTGAAGTTTTAAGATGATAGATATGAACATTTTTCTAAATTTTTATTTGGCGACACAAGACTCTCGTTGGTGAAACTTTTTTTTTTTCGTTTTAAATAAAAATTCCGTTTGATTCGGTATTTGTATTTCACTCAATATTTTACAGAGTCTAGCGCCAGATCGTATCATACCATGATAAATATAATACTAGTTTCCAATGAAGTAATAATTTATGATTTACAATTTTTTGAATGTCAACACGCTCTGTACCTTTTTTAAAACTCTGCAGTCTTCGTTATCTTCAGATAATGTATAGAAATATAGAATATTTCAGTTATTCAGCAAATAACGACGATGATCGATATTTTGGGATAATGTTGATAAATCCCCGATAAGGAGATATCAACTTTCCTTGAGGTCTAAGTTAATTTTATAAAAGCCCCTCTAACTTTGTTCGGTTGAAGTTTCTGAAGCCGATTCAATTTATGCCTCAACCTGTTAGGACCTTAAATGATATTTTTATCATTCGATCGATGGACTGAAAACTTCATGTTTTTCATATCAAACGAAAACTAATCGATTTTCCTGCTTTTATCTGAGCTATAAATATTAAAGCTACAAATATATTTCTTACAACATTCTTCAAAATGACCACTAGATCTTATTTATGGTTCAAAAGGTGAGGGCCGAATTAAACTGGACTTTTATTGAAATAGATGTACAAACTGCCTTAGTCAAGGGCAATAGGTAACATCGGTAATGATGTATACATTCGTACCATATATTCAAGTACACATACACACAAAATTAATAATAATAAAAGATAAAAATAAAATAAGATAATCATCATATAAATAAAACTAATAACTGCTTGCAATTATCAAAAATAAAATGAAATAATAATAAAAAATACATGACAAAATTAAAATACAAAAAATTATGATACATTTATACTACTGTATAGTAATATTTTAAGTGCTATATCTCAGGATTCGTAAGATACATTACTGCAGAGCTCCAGTTGAATTAAAATTATAGAAATTTATATTTTCTTTAAAAAATCTAATAGTTTTTTTTATTTAAAACCCAACAGTTTTCGATTAACACACATATAACATATACAAAGAGTTGTTACTTTGTACAAACCAACACAACTAAAACGATTTTACATAATACGATCTGACATATGTAATGCACACAAAATTGGAGTGGAAATCATTACGTATATTTTTCACGAATGGGTATATGTATGTTATTTGTACATATAAAGTCATTTAAATAGAAAATTAATTACCCTGAACCACATCACTGAACTGCGCTTTTATCTAGCGGTACCTAAGAGTAGACTTACCGTCTTCCACCAGTGGCGCAGGAGAACTGCGCGGAGTTCCGAATTCACCAGCAATAACCGCCCAACTTTCCTTTCTCCACTTCACGAATCAGTTTTAACTTTTCGTTGATTGAAAGGTTTTTCAATTTTCGCGGAGACATTGTAAAACCACTTGAGACGATAACCAATAAGTGACTGGTATACCTATGAACTGAAATGGCAAACAATGACAGAAAGCAAGAAAACAAATTACTCTTTAAATTCTTTGAATTTGAGTTAGAGTTATAAATGTGGTGACTATAATAGTTCGATTCATAGAGGTGGAAGTCCTAGAACTTCCCTCTTTTGACCCCTATTTTCAGTTTGACTCATTTACTCAATGTTTCACGTTTTTTGCTTGAAATAGACTCATTGAGGTGAAATTTACGTGTAATGTACTGCGACCGTAAAGTTTGTTCGATTTATTTAAGAATTCGACTTATCAAAGTTCGAAACATTGAGAGTCACCGTGGAGAAATATGCTTATAGTGGAAGGTTATATACAGTGATATTTTATTAATTGTTTTTTTAGAGTTTAATTCCAAGACTAAAGTGACAAGAAACTGCTCGTCGTTAAAGACTACTTCAACATTTACTGGACAAACGTTCAACGCTCCCAATTCATTAAAAAAGACTTATTTACATGATTAGACCTATTTGGATGTACGGAGTTGAGCTTTGGGGCTCTACTAAACCATCCAATTCATCTCGTATCCAATCCGTAAATGCCCCTTACTTGTCACCAATAAACTTATCCATAAAAACCTTAATGTTCCATATGTTTCTGAGCTAGCCCAAACCTAAGCTCTATAACCACTCAAATCCATTAGTTTCTTAAATTGCTTCCCACTCCATTCCCGATAATCCTCCGAGGCGTCTAAAAAGAAGATGGTCTAGAGATCTTCTAGTGTAGAATTTTTATTTCTAACTGATGAGTAGTTCTTTTCAAGTTTTGACATGTTATTGTAATCGTTGATACTTGATGTGTATATTTGTACAGTTGTAAATTTCAATAAATTTATATAGATGAAAAAAAAAAGTTTAATGCAATAAAATTTTTATGGGACCATCTCTGAAGTATGCCCCACCGATAAAAAAAAGAATCATCAAAATCCATTCATAATTGACGGAGTAATCGCGTAACAAACATACAAAAACAAATCAGACGAATTGAGAACCTCCTACTTTTTCATGTCGCTTGAAAAGAAATCATCTCAAATGAGCCGAATACAACTAGAAACAAATATAATTTTTGGAAAGTTCCCAGTTTTGTAATAGAATTTAACGATGTTTTCCGCCCTTAATTATTGTAACATTAATTTAATCATTCACGTATTGTAATTATATTTGAGCAAGGTGATATCAAACACACAATACAGTTTATTAGATATGTCTGTATAGCATTATTATAAAGGCTAACTTGGTTCAGTTAATATTCATGTCAGCCGCCCAGTTAATCTGCTAGCAGCAATACAGAGCACATGGGTTGCTATCGAGCTCTGAGGTACCGCCTCTGTTCCTGTACACCTACCTTACTGTAAACCCATTACGAATCAATTTAATGTAATCTAATTAAGATATTGTTTACAATAATAATGTGAGATCCATATCGGAACCATTACAAATACAGAGCTGTATCGTAATTATATAAGATAATTGATATGATTTGACCTATAGACAGCATAACTCAATAAATCAGGCAATAAAAAAAAACAGCTTTTGGAATGAATATTTTATGACCAACTGCTCATCATATTGACAAACAATAGCGTATTACCATAACACCTATTCAGATTCCTTATATTTCACTCAACAACCCAATGGCTACAAAGACTTTTTTTTTTATCATTATTATACCTCATATACTAAAACAAACCAAAACAGAAGATCTCTATTCCAATATGTACGGGATATCATAACAATAGAAACAATACTTTTCGATTACCTTTTTTTACTGGAGGTATTGGAAGGAGAGATATTGTGCTATGGAATAATAACACCTTGTTCAGGCACATGATATTTATAACAAATATAATAATAATTAATAAATAAAGTAATAATGAGGTAGCTATAAATCTAAAGAAGAATGGTACAGATCATTAAAACAATATGCTTCTGGAACATTTTTAGATGGGACCCAAGCTTTTGATAAGGTATGGCTTCGGGATCTTTTTAACTCTTTGCATGACACGTAGAATTTTCTGGGTGTTGTGTGACACGTTTTAGCCTTTTCGACCCCTTAAGCTGTTTCATACAAATTTAGTAGTTGTGATTCTCCAAATATGATATTTTCTTCTTCCAAATGTACCTATAAATGTAAAAGTCGTAAAACAACATTTTCACTTGTGTTTTAAAATGTTCCATTAAGAACGTATTTCACCATAATTATTTGAAAACTTTTCAACTTTTCTTGAATTATTAAAAAATTATATATTTTTCTTATTAAAAAAAAATTAATTAAACCATACTTATTTCTACTTGGAGTATACAAAATAGCATACAATGACTCAAAAAAACCTAATTATTTTTAGTTTGAAGTCAAGAAGTGCAAAGTATCCTGGAACATAGCGCACAAAGCTGTTTTCAGTCGACACATTTGTTTGCTGTCTTGGGCTGTACTTGGAGCAAATCTTTTTTCCATTTGGTTAGTGACAAAATTTTGGTGAACAATATAGCTGTTCATCATGAAACTTACTTATTGCAATATCAGAACTATCCATGGGTCCAGCCATCTAATACCACAAACAAACACAATGTACCTGTGATTTCTCATTAACATGTGGCTGACATGGGGAGTACATGTTACAAAAATTAAATCGCTAAGCATTTGGTTTAATACTATTGTATTTGATACTGCACAGACTTTCTAAATCATCCCCTAAGACAGAACATAACATATACTCATATTCGTTAAAACTTATATTGACTTACCCATGCAAAATCTACGGACCTGGAAAATGACAGATATTCAGAAAATTATAAAGATATTTTTATCGAAGTTGTTAAGACCAATAGCTAACCCCTCTTCCCGATTATTTAAGTGACAAACCAAGCCCTTCCCATTTTTCTCTATTACTTCTCAGTTTACTCCAGGACCTGTTTCAAGAAACACTTTTCACTTCTTTTTTTGTCTCCTTATGATTTCTTCTCTAACATTTTTTTTCTTTTTTTATATAAATTTATTGAAACTTACAACTGTGCAAAATATATACATTAAGTAAATGTGTTGATAACGATTACAGTAACATGTCAAAACCTGAAAAGAACTGCTCGTCAGTAACACATCAATAAAAATTCTACACTAGGTCCCCAAGTCATCTTCTTTTCAGACGCCTCGGAAGATTATTAGAAATGGAGTGAGAAACAAGTTGAGAAATTAGTGGATTTGAGAGGTTATAGAGCTTACTGATAAAGGATAGGTATATGGTTTGGGCTAAATTAGCAACATATGGAACATAAGGATCTTAATGGATAAGTTTAATGCTGACAATGTAAGGAGCATTGAGGATTAAATACGAGACGAATTGGATGGTTTAGTGAAGCCCCACAGCTCAACTCCGTCCGTCCAAATAGGCCCAATCACAGACATGTAAATAAAATTTTGTAATTAATTGGGAGCTATGAACGTTTGTTCAGTAAATGTTGAAGTAGTCGAAAACGACGAGCTGTTTCCTGTCGTTTCAGTCTTGTATGTGGATTCTAAGGAAGACGTCAGTCAAAGGGGAGTCCTAGGTAGCGGATCTGTTGAACAGGGATTAGTGGAGTATCATTAAAGGATATTATAAGAAAGGAATCTTACATTTTTCAACTAATATATGCATATAATCTATGTATCAAAGTGCTGATGTTTATGAATTTTTCATATTATTTTAGAACTGATAAATATTTGAACATTCGAAACTACTCTTTCAGTAAATAGTAAATAGCAAAGGAAGTGGGTTATAATTCATCAATCCTAATAAAAAATAAATTATAGATAAATTAAACACTGCTAATTTATATTTATATTTCGTTTTCTGAAACTAAGGCCTTATCAGTTCTTCCGCAAATCGATTGCAGAGGTTTCCCTTCGATCATGATCGCTATAACCATTAGTGTAAATTGACGGTCAAACTGGTAAACGTTGCTAATTTACAGCTGAGCAAGTTGGAGACAAGAGGCCTGGTGTCCCAAATCCGATAGCGGTGGGGAGATTGGGGGAATTGATTTCATGTTGGGGGGAGGTTATTCAATTCCATAGTCGCTATTCTAATCGAACTGCGGTAATTAGGGTTGTTCCATCATTACAGTACGAGTATTGCCTGTCTAAAATAATACTGTTCTGCGACTGCATAAACACAGATTCAATATAATTTATTAGCTAAACTGTGTGGGAAATTATGTAGAGAGAGAAAAAAAAAAAGGAAGATACCAAATCTTAAAAATCAGTACTAAATTATGTCGATTTATTCATAAATATTATATTATTGTACTTATTAGAGTAAAATACAACCCCACTAACTCAGATCCACATTAGTCAATATACCAGAATCTATTAAAACAAGAATAATTTTATTTTTTTAAAGATTATTATTTTTTTTTAATTGAATAAATATTTCAAGCTGCCTCGTTCAAGGGCAATGATTAATATGGATGGCGATAAATTCAGTCACACAATATGTACAATAAAAGTTAAAATAAATAAATAAAAATAGTCTCTGACAATAAAAGAAATAAAATAAAAACTCAAAGAGTTTCTTTGAACGAAACATTTCTTTATTTCATACTTAAAAATATTATTTCATATTTTCATTACGTATTGTGCATCGTTTTATTTTATAGCCCAGTTAAGAATCAACGTTTATTTCTTTATTAAAATTCTTCTTTTTTTTTTTACTTTTAGTGGTTGCTTAAGCGCTCTCCCTCTGCCTTCACTAGGATATCCCAGGATTTCCCGTAATCCTGCTTGACCCCTAATTTGGTTAAGGAAAAGCTGGTTTGGTAACCCTCAGCCCGAATGTAATTATTATAAATAAGTATAAATGTGTTTCATGTATTTACTACGTATGTATTATTTCATACATATCATAATTCTTTATTGTTCAATTGTATAATATTTTTTTAAGAGATGATCAATAACTTATTGCTCTTGATTGTGGAAGATTGTAATGTTAGTCAAAGTTAATTTACATTGTCGGTGACGTATGGGAGTGAGTTTTGCGTTCCGACTCGAGAGAATGAGATGATACTGAGGATTTGAGAGAGAAAGGTTCATAGAAAGAACTTCGGACCGGTAAATAACCGCGGTAACAGGAGAATCAGACCAAATATTAGATAAGAACAGCTGTTTAGCGAACCAAATATTATATTGATAAAGATAAAAGGATTCCGTGCAATGGATTCCGAAAGACAGACTACCAAAACAGATGTAATGCAAGCTGGAAGGAAAGAGATTGGGAGGGAAAACAAGGATGAGATGGCTGGACAACGTCGCGGGCGACCTGAAACGGTTGGGAGTGAGAGGTTGGAAAAGGAATGCATAAGATAGACCGAGATTATGTTTTTTTTTTTTTTTGTGTTGCCAAGGCCCGACTAGGACTGTAGCGCTAAATATAATAATAATAATAATAACAATTAAAATCCGGATAAGATTAATTCAGTACTTCGGATGGAGTCCGGTACTACTTATTTCCGGTGTCAGAAATTCGATTATTATCCTACTGAGCTGTAAATACATAACGTTTTCCAATAATAAATTAAAACCTTATTGTGTTTCTGAAGAAATGTTTATTTTTTCAATAATGTTAACAAATAACTAAAAACAAAATATGGTAACATTAAAAGGGTAGATAAGTTTAAATATTTAGTTGAAGTAATTCAATATAATGGTTTAGATAAAGCAGCTAATCTCACAAGAGAAATGGAATTTGCCTTCCAAAAAACTAAAGATATATATAATAAAAAAATCTCTCTATTGAGGCTATAATTGAGTCATTATAAAACAGTTGTTCCTCCTGAAAGCTTATATACCTCTTAATGTTTGATTCTCGAAAAAAAAAGAACAATTCAAAATATGGAAAAGGAGAGAAAAAAATTAAGGAAAATATTGAGAACAAGAAAGTCTAAAGGATTTAAACTAAAAAGTAATACGGAAATATATTAAAATATTGAAAAATTGAGTGATGAAATGAGAAAACGTAGATTGACAATTTATTAACATTTGATGAGAATGGATGACTGGAAGAGAATGGAAGACTGGCAAAGAAAATTTTCCAACACAGCCTCCAAAAACAGAAAAAGAATACATGGATACGGATGCTAAATGAAGATATGATGGCGAATATACAGTGGAATTCAATGTGGGACAGAGACAAATTTCGGACAGAAGTCAACAAGATCAAATTTCCGGAAATGGTTAAAACACAAATTAATAGACAGTGGTCAGATGAAAGGAGAAAACATCAGGCAGAGGTAATGAAGAAATAGCAAGGAATGAATTGTTAAACCTGGTCCACAGATGGCCGAACTTGAAAGAAGAAGGATGTTAACATCTTTTGAAAAGGAACTTATCAAGGTGCTTGAATGCATTAGTATCAGTCGAGATCGCGAATATTTAAGAAGTTTAGTACGGAATCGAAATGGAAGAAAATAGAGAGAATTTTCTACTTTAAACATTTCTCCCTTTTCTTGAAGAAAATCCGCAGTACGAACCACTTAAAAATGTTGAAGTGTTTGCAGTGATGACGCTTTAGAAGAAGGTTTGCTCGTTTTCGAAGTAATTTTTATTTGGAAGATGCTCCAAGCCCCGGTCGTCCTTCATTTTTTGGTGACGGCGAAATCGAGGCATTTGTCGCAAATGATCCGCACTTAACGACACATATTTGCCAGGCACTTAACATATCCCACAAATTCATCTCCAAACATTACTGGAAGAACCAGTAAAAAACACTACGAACTTATTTTCCGGATCAATATAATAACAATTATTTGAACTGATGTATAACTGAACAAACGTTCAGTTATACATTCTGAAAAATATAAATAGCAATAAAGTTTATTATTCATTAATATCAGAGAAAAAAAAATGAATTTAGCTGCAAAGGTAGAGGTCAGTTATTGCCTTAACAATCCCGTTAGCGGTTGCTGTAGCAGTTCACAATGATATGAGAGTTCTGCCTTCCTTGTTACCTCTTCTCCATTTCCTTGATGTGAAAACCTCCCCCCTTGTTCTCAGTAATCAGCCGGAGTTTCAGGTGAGTGTTAATACTCAGGGTTGGAGTGTTCAAAATGGCCTTATATTCCCATTCCGAAAGAATGTGTGGGTATTTAACAGTATTTCGTTACAAAGGAATTCAGAACACCCTTTCAGGATTACCTTTGTAATCTTCAACCCAGTAGTTAAGTAACTCGTAAAATTTCTTGTACAATTAATTTTTATCTATGTGTTTTTTTTTTTTTTTTAGTCATCAGCGAGAAGATCTGCCATCTTCCAGGTGGGGTATAGACCAATTTATACAATTATGAAGGTGTTCTTTCCCCTCTTACTTTAGTTTGTTTTTTAGCTCTGTTTCTTTCCTGAAAAAATATTCTTTCCATTTTCCAACAACAATAGTTTTTCCTGATACCAACTTCTAGGATAGAGCAATAATGTACTTTAATAATTCTTGGGTTCTGCAGTAATTAATTATAAATAAAAGATATCTATTATACACTATATATAATATCTACTAAACACTATTTTCTTCTTTCTTTTTTTTTTTCAATTTTCGGAAAAACGCTTACATAAACTCCTTTATTCTTTCTTGTGATGTTTTAATTGATAGGCTAAAATAATCGAAGCCAGCAATTTTTATAGAAATGAATAGATACAGCTTTCCTTTATTTTCTTTTAAACAATCAATTTTTTCTTTACTTTTTATTCCAATGAAGAATTTATTATTTTTAAAATACAAGTACATATTATTTGTCTTATTTACACAAATAACTGATTTGTTAGCCAAATGAAAACAACATATTTTTTCCGGTTTTAAAAGTAAATTTCTCCATGAAATCATTGCGGAATCAATAATTTAATCATACCATCTGAAAATTGGTTAAATGTGTAGATTTTTGGATAGTTTTTTTCGAAAAACGGCGAGCATTGAAGTATTATAAAACATTTCAACTTCTCTAAATGAGGTGAAGATCAAGCTGTTCTTAAGGTCACAAGTTTGTAAAATCCAAGTTAACATGTACTCTGCTCTTATGGGAAATTTAATGCTAAATCCGAAAATGTGGTCAGAATTTGAAAAATGATTAAACCTATTGGAGATATTACAGATTTTTTGGCAAAAAACGTGAATTCCTCAAAAAAGTCTTTGAATCATCGTATATCTGCAACGGAATATAATAGGAAGGTAAGGTCTTAGGCATTTGTTTTCATTATTGATCAAGTTTCACACAATTTTTTTTTTTTAAACTAAGAAAGACTATAAACATAGAGTTTAATCAATTTTGACCACTTAGAGAAATAAGCTATAAACTCTTCCAACTATAATTTACCAGGAAAGAAGTTTAAAAAACATAAAGTTGTTAAATAAATTATATACACTGAAAGGCGAAGATTTGACCTGGTAGATTTTTCCATTTAGGTATTTGACTTAAAGTTTTTTTTATGATTTTACGTCCCCACATATAGTGGAATCTCGCTAATCCGAACATCGGTAATCCAAGCACTCCAGAAATCCGAACTAGCGAGAAAGCAAAACATTTTTTATTTTTTATTTTGCATATATAATTTTTTTTTTCCATCCATTTTATTGGCTGTAGTTTTCTTTTTGAAAAAACTTTAAAATCTTTTAATTTTAAAAATCCGTTAACTTTTTTTTTTTTTTTAATATATACGTTCGTATCTATTTTAATCTTATTTTTTAATATATATTACTCATGTATTTAATATATTACATACATTAAAAACAACTTTTATTCAATTTTTTGTTTATGTTCCGTAGCATCTATAATCCAATTTTTTCTCTGACCCGAACACCTTCTAGCAACAATTAGTTCGGAAAAGCGATATGCCACTGTAAATTAACCAGGAAACATGATCATATTAGGATTATTTAAAAAATAATTAAATAAAAGCAAGCAGTATCTATTTAAAAAAAAAAAAAAAAAAAAAAAAAAGGAAAAACAAAAGTACCAATCCATATAAAACTCACTAAGTTTGCGTTCATTACGTCTTGCGCTCGGTGGGGTATAGGTCTAATGTGATTTTGAATAATTTAAAATTTAATATATTTTTTTTTTTTAAATAGTGCATGCTTCTATTTAATTATTGTTATTTTTTTTAAATTCAAATACGTTTTATTTGCCCAGATCAAAGAATACTTGGACGTAAACACCTGAAGCAAAATTAAACTGAAATTAAAATTAAAATGAAAAAAAATCATTGGTTTAAATTTTTGCCTCTTAGTACATAACACTGGTAAATGTTAATAGATAAACCACTGATACCTCTTTACATTACAACGTCAATGAAAAGGTAGAACATAAACTCCGTCAAGTGGTGAAACGTGTATTCTAAAGGCGGATTTTCGACATGCTGTTCGTTAAGTCCGGCAACGGAATAAACTCAACCAAGCTTTGAAGGATTTACTTGATTGATTCCAAAAGACATATTATTTTGTGCTTATTAGAGCCAAGAATCCATTGGGTTTTTGCGTCAAGGGAATAAAAAATTCAGCCAATCAGCATTAAAATATGTAATAAACAACTTATTTATGATTTTGGAATACATATATCGTTTGTAATAAATAAAGAAATTAGATTATTTTAACAAATAATTTAATTTCATTTGTTTATCGATACAAATTTCGTATTGAAATGTAGAATTTAGCATTATATCTTCTATCATATTTTTACGCATTGCAGTAATGTTTAACCTGGTTAAAACTGCATTGATTAGGTGTTTAAAGATTACGTAAGAGCATGATTAGACATCCAATGCGGCAGAAATAAGTTTATCAAACCACCTGGTTGGATTTTAATTTCTAACCATAAAAGTATATGATAGGTTGGCAAATTTTAATTATTTTGATATTAAAATTTATTCTTATGAACCTTCCTAGAACTATGAAGATGTTTGAGTTAAAATTCGGTACAGTTGAGTTTAATAGTTTTACAATCAACAAACTCTGTTGCAGAATAGCCACATATCGGTCTATTTGCAAACTACACTGGGATCCACATGTCGCTCCATATATATCCATATAGTTTTTTAATTAAAATTGAATCAAAAGTAAGTCAATTTTATTATAAATTTCTAGCTCTATATAACATCGTACCTTCGTAACCTCTCTCGAATGGTGCTCGCTACATATCGTTCGGTTATCAAACTTCCCTGCGCGCCGCATATTTATCTCCTTTTTATGGCAATATAATTGAAAATATTTAAATTTTATTATTGCTAAACTTTCCCTGAACTGTGAAGATGATGTGGTCAAAATTTGGTACAGATCGGTTAAGTAGTTTTCGCGGTTAGTGATCAGAAACGAAAAATGGCTTCTCCTTTTATATAATAGTATATATATATATATATATATATATATATATATATATATATATATATATATATACTATTATATATAGATTAAAAAAATGTACGTATATTGGTAATAAAAATTACTGCTTTAATTTATAAACAAGATTCTTCTTTTTTTTTTTTGAGATTTTTGAGCGTAAAACCGAAGGGTCATCAACGCTCGTCTTTTCTTAATAGAAAGTTAATACAAGATTCTTTTCTGTTTATTTTATTTTTTTTCTTTATTTCTGTATTTTATTTATGTTACTTTATTTTATATCATTGCACATATTGGTATGAATGAGCCTTTGTCATCCATATTAACCATTTCCTTTGAGTGAAGCAGCTTGTAATTATTCAAAAAAAAAAAAAATTCAATGTTTTAGAGTTATAAATGGATTTATCGTGATTGAATGAAAATAAACTAAACATTTTACAAAAAAATCCAATCAATTTTTTTGTTCTAAAACAAAAAAATAAATAAAATTTCCAAATTCTCCATATCTTATTAAAAAAGAAAATGATTATATTTTAATCGAAATTGTACTGTTACTATAAGATAATCATATGTGAATAAGATGGCCTGCGGTGCAGACAAAAGAAGAAAAACATGTCCAGGATAAAAGACGAACAATAACAGGTGTCAAAACATTAATATATCGGCACTCCATTTTAAAGTTTTTTAACTTGCGCTTGTTCAATCTTTCTCCGGACTACATCCCAAACTTCATTATTTAAATTACTTTATCGATACATAATTATTTGTGAATTAATTTATTAATTCCAGATTTTGGACGTTAAGAAAAGATATCCACTAGGTTTAGTTTTTTTTCTCTTTCTTGTCTCTATAAATGGAGATTCATCTCTATCCATATATATGGATATAAATGGAGAATATTCTATAAGAAAAGGTATAAAAACTGATATCATTTGTAACCTGTTTTATTCAGTGAATACCTCGAGTGTGCTGATGAAAATTCAATCATTCACTATCGATTTCAACCCACATCGTTGAATATTAAACTAATCCTAACACGTTTTCTATATGTTTAAGCTAATGTATATATAAGCTTTTATACAATGAATTCATTTATAAATTCCGGTATTTAATAGCTTCAACAATAAAAACATGAATATATTATTTATTTATTTATCTATACAATAAAGCTATGAGTTCCTCATCTACAATGTGCTATGAATTGTCTTATTGATTTCTATACTAGATGATTAGTTGTTTTTTTATTTAAAAGATTAAAGATCGTAGCTGATGCAAATTTTTTTTTTTTTACTATAAAGGTAAAAATATATAGAAAATGTAATAGATTAATACGTAATTTAAGAAAATAATTAAAAAATAAAAATAAAAAATTATAAAATAAAACAGTTATTTCCAAACAAATCATGATCTTTCACTTGATAGTAGGCCGTATTGCCAGCACACAATAACCAACTTAGCTTAAGAAGTCAATTGATTTACTCATTTAAAGATTAAGGAAACGCACGATAAACTACAGTTCCCTAATCATCTATCAAAATAAAATTTAGTTTCCTCACCTAAGATTTAAATATCTAATCAATTTCTTCCAAAACTTAGAACCTGGCTTAAATTCTATTAAATAAGGAAATCCTTCCACCACTGTTCTGAATACGAGTAATATCTATCTTTTTTTTTAAAGTGACCTTTTTTTTAAATACATTTATGTAATGAAAAAAGTCTTATCCTAGGGATGAATATTTCACCAATTAATAAATGCTTCACTCCTACATAAGGGCAAAACCAAATCAAGCAATTACCAAAAAATAAAGCTCCTGGTTATGATCTCATCACAACTAAGGTACCCTAGAAACTACCCAGAAAATCATCAGTTTTTCTTACTACACTTTACAACGCCATTCTCAGAACAACAAAATCCCTTACAATGGAAACATTCCTTGATATTAATGATACATAAGCGGAACAAAGACAAATGCACACCTTCATACAGACCTGCCTATGCCGCTTTATTCAAAAACGCTTTAAAAATTACTACTGGACCGTATTAATAAATCACTGACTGAATCCAATACAATACCTGCCGACCGATTTGGATTCCACTCACATCATTCAACAAGACAACAGTTACATAGAGTCACCGACTGTATATCCGCTGTCTTAGAACTAAAAATTTACGTTTTTGGACGATTCCCAGGCTTTTGATAGAGGATGGCACCTGGGGTTACTAGTAAAATTGAAACCGTTTTACCACACACTTACTACCTTATCTTACATCTTTTCTTTCAGACTGTTTTTTTCTCTGTTCGGCAGGGCTCAGATATCTCCTCCATCAAGCCTATTTTAGCAGAAGTCCCTCAAGGCTCAATTCTGGCACCTTTTCTTTATTTAGTATATACCTATGACATACCGATGAGCAATAATGTACTGACTGCTACTTAGGCAGATGACACTGCAATCATGACGAGAGACGCGGACTCTACACTAGCTACCTTAACACTTCAACACAACCTCAACGAGATTCAAGCTTGGTGTAAAAAATGGAAAGTAAAACTGAATTATGATAAATCACTTCATATTACGTTTACACTACGACGCAAGACCTGCCCGCCTGACATTGACAACCAATCTTTACATCAAACTGAAAAAGTGACAAACTTAAGAGCTAAGCTTGATAGAAGGCAGACATGGGGCCCACATGTCAAAAAAAAAGAAAAAACAGACATTACAGCTGAGACTGCGACTTCTATATTCCATACTTGAAAGACGCTCAAAACTACCTTTAAAGCAGCAACTTAACATTTACAGTTACTTGTTAAAACCCATCTGGACGTATGCATCCCAAATATATGGACCGGCCAAAAGAACGCATATTCAAAAAATACAAATATTTCAATCCAAATTCCAAAGACTGATAACAGACTCCCCTCCTTATGTGTCAAACGATACAGATATATGCATTCCGACAGTTAAGACCACTATTCATAAACTTTATCGACATTTCGATGAAAAACTACTTGGACGCTCTAAGAAACAGATACATAATATGGCAACAGTAAAAATTCAATTTAATTCAGTAAAACTTCAAACATATATAACAACTCAACGGTGGCTGAAAAGGAAGTGGATGAGGGATAGCCTAGTCTATCTAATCCCTAATAATTAAGTATCACGCCTGGAAATTGTACCACTGGTTGCTGACTCCCTCATGCCTGATTATGTCTGTTGTTTTAATGTAACTTCGCATTCATTGGTTGTCCAATGTGTACAGTTGTGAATAAAATTATTATGTTTAAAAAAAAAAAAAATTAATAACTGCAGAAAAGCTTATTTTTTATTTATTTTTTTGTCTAGCATCTTTAATTCAATGTATAGCCATATTAATTTCCATTCTTAAATAAACCCCATAGAATACCGTTTATGTTCTCCCCTTCTTTCCTCAGCGCAGATGGGTGGAATTTCATGCATAATCGAATATTAGGAACCAATATGAAGGAGGCTTTATATAAGAGACACAAAAAAGACGAGAGCTTATTCTCCTGCAGAATTTACTACCAAACGACGTGTGCCGGTTCAATCAATGAACTCTGGTGGAAAATGGGTGGGGATCAACTTAGGGGAGATTTCGGTAGTGGTTGGTGGGGGGCGTCGATATTCCATCAAAACTCCAACAATTTCTTTCCAAACAGAGAGACTCTTACGCTGACCAAATGGACCGTAGGCGGCCTGGGGCTGAAAAGAAATTTAGTGTGAGATATTTGAGGCATTGTGTTCCTGCCATCTTTGGAAATAAGGTTTATTACTTCAAGAAGTCTATAAAGCTTTAATACAAATGAATAGAGAAAAAACATAATAAACACATCAAACCTAATATGCTGACAAATTGTTGAAGATTTTCAGGTCAAACATTTCTAATAGTAATGCAGGTTGGATCTACTTGGACTAAGCACATTAGACCAGTGGACATCCTAGACGATATTGTTCTCCTTTGATTCATAGGCAAAGGACAGAAATACTGTTTACACGAGCTATCCGTGTAAGATCTGATCTTTCAAGCGATAGGTAAAAATCCCAATTAGGTGAGTTTGCGTATTATTATTGGCATAAATTAGTGAACTGTTTAAAGGTAAATAAAAATTAAAACAAATAAAGGTAAATGATGAATTTAGCCATATTGCAATAAAAATAAATTTCTGATCATAAAGATGTCCGCAATTTTCGATCCGAGAAACTCCAACAAAGCTAAAGAAAGCGTGTAAAAATGGCACTTATTTGTGAGAGTGATAAAAAAAAAAAAAAAAAAACGTCAAAACATGTCTCTTTTCATTCAAACGAATATAGCTCTTAAACACTACCAAAAGCGGTAGGTCCTTGAGACAAATGTTATACATCACCGAATATCTTCCATTAAATTTCTGATCAGAATAATGTCGAAAAATTTTCGATCCGAACAACATCAACAGAGGTAGAGCATATTGAAATGTTACATTTTTTATAATGAAAAAATGTTACACCAAAAAAGTATTGACCCCTAGCCAAAATACGTATCCAAGCAAAAAAAAACGGAATCTGTTGAGGTTAAATAAAAATAATAATAAAAAAACCTAAAATCGGTGCAACTTCGACACAGAAGAAAATAGGGCCAGTGCCCACATGTTACCCGACTAAGCAAGTCCACTGCAGTACAAGTTCTAAGTGCTATATGCTAAGTACTAAGTATTGTGTGAAGAACTATTGCTTATTTAAAAGCACTTATTTAATTTTGCATGATAATGGACGAAATGAATGAGGACTTTACTTGTTTTACGTCTATTACAAAAATACTAAATTATTAAATAAGACATTAAATTTAATAAACAAATTAAAGATGGTGTTTTTTGACATGGGTATGCCTTTTAAGCTGGGGTTTATACTTTTCTGTTGTAACGTTTTTTTTCTCATTCAGAAATGTACCATTTTGACAAGCTCTAGTTGACGTTGCTCGGATAGAAAATAGATTTCATACAAGATTTCTTATCAGAAATTTAATGGGTAATGTTTTTTGTTATATAATATTTGTCGCTAGGACCGTTTAGGAGATATATTAGTTTAAATAAAAAAAAATATTTCTAAAACCCCTATTTTCTCTCAACTTTATTCATTTTGGAATAATAATTAATTGCTAATTTAATTAAATTATTGAATTAAGTAATTTATTTCTTTTAATTTTGAAATGTAAATGGGAAGAAGTAGTAGAATATAGATAGACATATCTATTGAGATAACGTATGTATTATGTTCGAAATATTTTAGGAGCGGTGTAGTTTATTGGGTTAGTCACTGAATCAGCTTGGGAGTCCGAGTTCGAATCTGGTTGAAGGCAAATAAATAAATTTCTTCAATTTCGACCGTGTAGATCACAACTCCTTATACAATTGGTTTCGAAAAAAACTGTTTTCTTACCAAGCACTGAACCATAGATCCTTTAAGGGTTATAGCGGTACTAACGAATACTATTCTCCAGATAAATAATTTAATAACTCATCGATTGTTTTTATTATACCACGACCCCCTCCCCCCAACGTCCTAGACAAATCCCTGGAATTCTAAAAATACAAATCTTAGCATTATTGGAAAATCATTACACGGCGGTAATACCAGCTTTATACAATATTTATTACACAGACTTGGTATAAAATAAATAAATAAAATCATTATGTAAAAATCTAAAAATATTGGAATTTATTCATAGCTCAAGTTTACGAACTTTAGATAAATGGTAAAAGAAGTTATAAATTATATAAAGAAGTTAATAGTAGTTTGATTTAGTTTCCCTCCAAAGAGCGAACTACTGATTGCTTATCAATGGTATTGTAGAAAAGAAGCATTGTATAGAAAACTACCCCAGGCGTCTAAAAATATTGGTTTGAGAAATCAATATAAATAATGCGAAATATATTCTGATTTACTTTTCTTTTCTATTCAGAATAAATATCTTTTGATCGGGCACTATATTGAAATTTTTATGAGAACATTTTTTATGTTTATTTAAATGTGCATGCATCATGCAAAAAATATAAATAAATAAAATAATATTGATATTGATATATAAAAATAAATTAAAAAACATCAACTTGTTTAAGTTGTTTTAATAATTATTAATCTATGTGTAATCAATGTATTAATGAATGATGATTACTGCATATTAATTATTTTGCGGATTTAATTAATTCAATACTGTCAAAATATTAAAAATATTAAATAATAATAATAAATTCAGATTTTTAAAGATGACATCCTGTAATTTAAATTTGTTAATAAATATTTAATTGAATTAAAAAATAGTAATATTTAAAAAAAAATTAATAAAAATAGAAAAAATAAGTTTTACTCTAAAAATTAAATGGTCTCTAGTGGACGTTAGATGGAATGAAGGGGAAAACAGGGGTAGGAAAAAATCGATAACGTCAACAAAGGTTTTTAAATAGAGTATAACAGAGAACTGGACCACATGCCTTGCGCAACACCTGTCCTCAAATAGGTGATTAGCAGTTATATACTTTATTACGATGAAACAATAATTCACGGGACGTACCTTTAAAACACGCGACAGTCCTCAGAGGGAGAGCAGCAGCGAGTCCCGATGTGATCGTGGCGGAGTCAGCCGGTGTACTGGGGGCGGTGAGTCAGTACCCAAGTGGGGGCGGCGTCTTCGATATCTCGATTCTAATCCCTAACTCGATATTAAACACCCACTGCTAGTAGGGCTTCTTACTGCCTACCTAGCCAAACTTACCTAAGAGATTTACTAGCATTATTACATCCTACTTGGATTCAAACGATACATTAGAATGTTTAAAAAAATGTGTGCAATGAACGAAAATGGTGTAACACTCGACATAATTATTTCTCTCCATTGATCAGGTAATAACAATAATTAATCATGCAGATCGATTAAAAAATTTCTAATTTACAAGCAATAAGAAATCAATTTTAGTTTCATAATTTTGGAGGTTGGTAGTGTTTGAGTTTTTGCTACATTCCCTCATTTGATAGTAATTCAAGTTTCATATTTATCGACAGTTCTTTCCATAACCCCACACAAAACGTCCATTTCTACAGTTTCCACTTGGATTGTTGGATACTTTATAATCAATCTCAAATGTCAGAAGGTATAAAACACAGGTAACGACATTGCTTTCTATATGGATTTAGTGTTTTGTATATTAATATTTATATTTGTAAATTATAGGAGAATTAGGACTAATGAGAAGTTGAAAACCTTATATGGCCAGCCAAAGATTGTGAACAAAAAAGGAAAATTGGAAGTGGCTTGGCCATGTGGAACGGAGTGAAGTGACCGTTTCCCAAAGAAACTACTTTATGAAAAGCCTGGAGGAGCTCGTAGACGAGGTCGTCCGAGAATGAGATGGTTGGATGACATAGAGGAGGACTTGGAACAGTTGGAAGTCAGAAGTTGGAGGAATATTGCTGTCGATAGACCTGCTTGGCAAGCAATTTGTGACAAGGTCCTTGTTCTTTGAGGGCAGTAGCGTCCTAATAAATAAAATTGTGATATTTTGTTATTTCCAATTCCCTAATGTGAAAATTTTCATTATATATATTTTTTCATAGTTAATACTGTGTACATAGATTCTTTGTCATCCACCACTTATTACCCTGAGGTTATTTTCTCAGCATAAATTGTAGAATTAATATTTTCTTTTAGTCTGTAAAGTCTTTACCAAACGTTCTCTAACAAGGGTAAGGAGGGTTGGTTATCATTCCAGATTAACAACTTATTGTAGCCTAAAAGGAAAAGTCAAGATTTATTCCGTGGAACCACCCAGTGATAACATTCCAATTACTCTTTAATAATAGAAGCTTTCTAAAGCCATTTTCTTCAGAAAAACTCAGAGGTTTCGATTATCCAGAATCGATTTGGACGGTTACAAATTAAATGTTATTAGTACGAATAGAATTCCTAATAGAAAAAAAAGTATCCTAATGTATCCAATATATAAAACACTTTGAGTTCATCATCGTTAATTTTAGAATTTAAGGAGTAGATTGGAATGAATTTTATAACTCAGTGAGGGTAGTATCGGGTAGTATCATAAACGCAAAGCAGAGCTTATTTCTAGACATTTACAGGCGTTACACAGTTGTTTGTATCTAGTAGTTCACACATCTCGGTTCTCAAGCGACCATTATGAACGAAACTACACATTAAGTAAAGAGCAAAATGGCTGTCACGTTCCCACTTTGGCTAGCTTAGACATATATGAAGCTCATTGAATGGTTAACTGACCAAGCTTCTATAAAATGATTATTCGTCCATTTCTTACGCTAGTCAAACGGAAATTAATCAAAATCCGCCAAAGCATTTTTGAACCTTTGTGAGAGGGACTGGTCTGGAGATTCCAAAAGAATAGAGACATTTATGAGGTGTTGAAAAAACCTAATTCTGTTAGAATAATAAGCTTAGGAAAGCTAAGTTTGGCATGTTGCCCGAGTGGAGAGATCTTAGATCCCAGTTAGAGTTCTTGAAGAGTCTTTCCACAGTAAAAAAAAGAGTTGGCAGACCGAAAATGAGATCGGTAGACCATGTGGCAGCCGATGCCTAAGACCTGCTTCTTGCTGGAAAGAGGCCATACAGAAAAGAGATGAATGATTGGGTAAGCTTATTGAGAAGGATCATTAAGGGTTGTAGAGCTAAGTATATAGATAGATAAACAATATCTTTATGTTGATAAGAAAAATAAATAAATAACTTTTTATATTCATTTTAAAGAAAATATAAATATATTTTTAAAAAGGGTTCCTTGTGATTAAATCATGGTATTTGGTAAACGAATAGGTTAGAGGGTAGCGGATAAGGCAGAAAATATATCTATTATATTTGTATATCTATAAATATATCTATATACAGGAAAAAGTATCTGGTTTATTTGGGGAACCCAAGTTTTTAACCTTTCTAATTGTTTCTGCAAGATCCTCAAGAACTTGTTTTAACATTTCCATCAACAAAGCTCGCAGCAAATCACCAGCAACGCAAGTTCTGCTACGATCACCTTAGTCTTTAAGGCCGAAGTCTAACTCTTGAATTTTTTAACAATCGTAGAACGCTACGATCGCCTACGCTATTATCTCTCCAGAATCAAATAGTTTTCTGCTGTTTGGACGCCATTTTTTCAACTTGTTTAACAACATTATCCCATAATCTCGCGTTGACATTTCACGCCTTTAATTAGTAAGTAATTATGCTAAGATATCATGTAAATAATAGAAGTGCGTTGAGATAAGCTGTTTGTCGAACACACTCGGGACTTAGGTTGACTGACAGTAACAACGGCTCGTGCAGGCGCTGACTGACACCGCCTGGTTAGCTCCAGGTGAGGCCTATAATCAGTTTGAGGCCGCTGTGATCTGAAGGTAATACCTCACAGCATTTAGTGTTATCACCTTCCATATTATAACAATGTATAATTATATAATTACTATTGTATGTCTAATATAATTCGTTGGAAAGGTTGCCATTGTCATTGCGTATGGATTGATTGGATTTATTATTCCTCTGACTTTAAAATTACATTGGATTATCCCTTCATCAGAATTAATCAAAAAAATTATCTTTTCATCATTTCACTACTTGGAAATAATTCAATCTTTGCTAACAAATTTACAAGTGATTTTCGTTAACACGTTCATTCTAGATCCAAGAGCTAGAAATATTAATAAAGTGCGGGGAGATGATAGCGTGAGTATGAGCCCCGTAACAACAAATTACCAATGATTTAAAAAAATTCGAGAGACTTCAGACTTAAAGACAAAGTTCGTGGCAGATCTTTTTTTCTGGATGGCAATATTCTACTAGCTTTGGTGTATGAAAATCCCAGAAATGTTTAAAACTTCATACCAAAAATAACAGTTAGCTAAACGAATGATGCTGACCACTAAAGGCTATAGAAAGTGCTCAAGCATAGAATGACCAAAAAAATCATTGTTAGGAATGGTTTTATCTTTGTAAATAAGTTGGAGCTTAGATTTGAGTCTTCCCTTCTCTCCTGACTTTTAGCCCAAAAAGAACCATTTTTTAAATTACCTAGACCACTTGTAGATGATAAAACTGAATTATCGAAAATCAGTAGAAATCCAAAAACCACTTGAGGTACGAATGATGGTTTAGAAGGCTCATCAATACTATAGAGATGGAAGAATTATTTGCTAGTTCAATTGGAATTTTTTGTTTGAAGACTAGTTTCGATTTCTAAAAATACATTATCATTCCTCAAAACATCGGTCATCACTTTGGCACCAAAACTATATATAATAATTTTAAAAAATGTAAGACGAGAAATCAAACATATGTATATATATATATATATATATATATATATATATATATATATATATATAATGTTTTTGAGGGTGCTG
Organism: Euschistus heros; assembly: GCA_003667255.2. NCBI lineage: Eukaryota > Metazoa > Arthropoda > Insecta > Hemiptera > Pentatomidae > Euschistus > Euschistus heros. The sequence goes on from RCWM02001085.1 coordinate 56,237, forward strand.
AATTTGAATCTGACGTCAATGTTTGTGTAAAAAAATCTAAAGAGGTAGTTTGCTTGAAAAACTAATCATTTTTTTAGAATTTAATTAACCTAAACCAAAATCTATGGAGGGACTGTATTTTTCCTTAAATTCGCAATCAAAACTAAAAATCTTGGTGCAAGAATCATGTCGATATCATTTTTTAAACTCGAGATAAAAAATAAACTAGTTTAATGCCAATTTATTTTTTTATCTCGGCCCGAGGTCGGAACGGCAAAATATGTGTCCAATATTTTTTGACTAGGAACCTCCAAAAAAATTGCCAACAAGATCCGTGAGAGACTGAGTGTGTCCTCCCCTTGTTAGTTTTCCTCTGTATTGAGCGTAGCAGTAATTACGTTTTAATTTGTATACACGATTTTATTCAAAAGAGTCTATTTCGTCTTTAGTTGAAACGAAATAGGATGGAAATGGTTTTTTTATTTTGAATTCGGGATTTAAACCTTATTTTCTGTATGTTTTTAGTACTGATGGTAAATGTTTTACATTTGAAACCAGTCTCCGAATAAAAAAAAAAAAAAAAAAAAATCAATAGAAGTGACGAATAATTCTTCAATCCTTTTTTTAATAAGCAATTATTTATAATAAGGATTGAAAATTCTATTTAAAGAAGCTAACATGTCGGTAAAATCGTATCGAGAGGAATAAAGTATTTTTTGATTAATTTATTTTATACTTTTATAAAAAAAACATAAAGCTGCATTCATTTCCGTACAGCCCAATGTATATATTATATATAACGACATAATCCTTATATTTTAATATATTTTTGCAACTCACTATTGCAAAAGAAGAATAACATATAATCGATTTGCAAAGCTAATGCTGAAGCATTCTCATCTTTTGGCTCCTACCTAAATAGATTTGGACGTTCAAATGATGGCGTGTAAATGAGATCAGCAGACTGTGTTGAACCGCAGGCATCTGCTGCGCGATTGTACAACACCCTCGTGTGACGTCATGCATCTATCTATGAAAGTAATAGCATTCCTATCTAGGATAGGGGAAATAATATATGTGAGTGTGATGATCAATTTTTCACTTTTTTATAACTAAATTCTTTATTTCACATTCATATCTAAAACATTTAAAAAACAATGGTCAAAGATGTTTAATTATAAATTCGTTTTTAAAAGAGAAAAATAAATAATATTTATTCTGGGATACCTTGTCCTCAAAGAATAACATGAAAGTACAATATAAAGGTATTATTGTCTGGCTTCATACATTTCAGATAGCAACTTTATTTACAAGTATATTATAAGTTAGATATATATTACAAGTTAGATTATAAATATATAAGATAGAAATTAATACTGAAACGAATCTTCTAATTTATATACGAAACATTCAATCACTGATGAATTATAACATTCGGAAGATAGATAATTAAGGAGGTGGATGAATAAATGATGTCCAAATGAAGTGAGAAAATAATTGCGGACTGAAAAGGGTTGGGAGTTCGAAAATAAGGCTGCACGAATAATAAAGGATTTTGCAAAGGAATCAGTTTGATTAGAAGGGATATACAAATCAATGGGCTGAAATTTGGTATTCAAATGATGAATGAAAGAACGAAGGGCAAGAATATCGTAAATATACGAAGGTTGTTTCAACTTTAAAGATATGAATAGAATGCTTCCAAGAAAGTATTGTCGAAAACTTGAAAAAAGCCAACTTAACTCAAAAAAGCAGTACGTGATGTCAGAACGCCTGGAGATCCCAAAATTCATTAGTCTCTTCAGCCCAATTTCGAGCTCACCAGAGAACACCGTTTACTAAGGATCCATATTCGAAGTAAGGAAAGATGAGGGAGGACAGCAGTTGAGCATTTCTTTGGGTAGACGGAATCTTAGGACCTGTTTGAGGATTTAGATAGTTTTTTGGATAATTTGGGAAAAAATGTTTATTCCTGGACTAATGTGGATCGAAAACTATTTATAGGTTTTTGATAGAGCTTAAGAAATAAATAGGAGGATTTTTAATAGGAAATTGAATTAAGAAAAGGTTTTGATCCAATTAGCATTGCCTTCGTTTTTTTTAGGTTTAGTCGTAACTTATTCTACATATAATATATAGTTGACTAAGGCCATATCGTCTCATTAGTAAAATCATTAAATGATTTAGTGACTATATATCATTTCTAATTAAAATGATAACCGCGTCTGTGATACCATAACAATTTAACTGTAACAAAATCATTAATATCAAAATAACCTGTAAAAGCAAATCGAATTAGACCTCAGAAACATGTTTCAGGAAATATGTAAGTCCGGTAAATCCGGTTTAAAACAATATTATCAAAATTAAATGAAAACGTTCCAGTTTTCGTATAAATTGGAAATCCACTTTTTATTGTTTTTTTTAATTTTTTTAGATCACTTTAATGAATTCAGATATTGAAAAGTCTAAACAGGAATTCGAAATAACAAAAATATCAGATCAACCTATTCCCTTGTTCCCGTAACTTCCCCTTCTCCTATATCCTTTCAGTCAATGATATTTTAATGGTTCCAAGAAATTAAAACAGATCTCATATTTAATAAATTATAAACCTTCTAAAATTCAGTGCGCAGTGTTTTTTTAATTATTATTATTGATTATATATTTTAGGAGCCTTTGATGTAAGCTTTTCTTCTGGACAAATAAAATTGTACATCTATACCACTTATTTTTCACCTGTGATTTTCATCCTACATTTGACTTTAATTTTATTTTATTTTATTAGAGTAAATAACCAGGATAAATTAAATTCATTAATGCAACTAACTTAAACATGTAAAATTTTATATTAAAAAAAAAATATTTTTTAACTTGAAACAAATAAGAATGTAGACTTTTTTTTAAAAAATGGCAAAGGTTAAATAATTTTACAAATCACATTTAATAGTCTATTGCCTCACCTTTCTTTTCTAGTACTTCAAACAATATTTTATTCTTAGATTTATTCAAAAGATCTGACTTTTTCTGTGTAACGACTCACGCTGCCTTTTCGACGTTTCCCTTTAGGTTTGCGTCGGAATTATAGTGTCCCTTTAAGTAAACTTCATCCGAGGGACATTTCTAAAAGTACTCGATGGGATTCCATCTAAGGAAAGAGAAGGCCATTCCAACAGCTTCATTTTCAATCTGATGGAATTAGATTCATTGTTACCTGTTATGTGTAACAGGTAGCATTATCTAAACAAAAAAAATTTTATTTAATAGATAAAAAAATATTTGACATCCATCGCTTCACCTTTCCTTTAATTTAAGAAGGAAATCCGGGAAGCCGTAAAAAAAAATCTGTTAGTTGTTATTGCTCCAAAAACCTTAAGGAATGTTACTTGACTTTGACGTTTAATTCTCTTTCTTTTTTTATTTTTATTTTTATTTAAAGAAAGTATTATAATTTGCCTCAATGTGGGCAATAAGTAATATGGATGGCTTAATGGATCCATTCACACAATATGTACAATAAGAAATAAATACAAAGAAGAGATTAAAAGAAAAAAATGAATAATAAATAAAGAAAAGCAAAAAATCTCATAGTATATAATAAAATAAATAATGTAATAAAAAAATTAAATAAATAAGCAAAGTACCTCAAACTATACAATACATAAAGTGAAGAAAAAATGTAAAAAATAAATAATACAGATATTAAAAAAACAATAATAATAGTAAAAATAAAAAATACATTCATACTTTATTTACAGTATATACACATCCGAGGGATCCCCTAACTAGACTTGTCCCTCCAGGTCCTAAGAGATCCCAGCGCTTCTCTCGCAGCTCCGTCTCTGGTGTAGATAATACCAGTGGAGAAACTGGAATTCTCTTTCTAATCGTTTTTTTTTTTTTTTTTTTTTTTTTTTTTTTTTTTTTTGCCTTAGTAAGTATTAGTTTTTACTTCATATTGGGTTGTCCGGAAAATTGTTTAAATTATAATGAAGTGTTAAAATTTCATTGATTATTCTCCAATATGTGTTACAATCACTAATTACTATACTAAAACAATGGTTAATCAATTTCTAAACAAACATGGTTGTTTACCTTTTCAGAACCTCATTCCTTAGAAATAATTCCATCTTATTGAGATTTCAGACTAGTTTTAGCATAATTCTGTTTAGGAGTATAAACTCGGTCGGAATGGAGCCCAAACAGCAAGAAACATTTAGTAATTTTGGGAAGATGGTAGCGTGAGTGCATTGTTCAATAGAGATTCAAAAAATTTCGAGAGAAACTTAGACCTTGAGGCAAAGAGGGTTGTAGAAGACTAACATTAATGATGTTCGGTGAACTTTGGTAGATTAAAAACACAAAAAAAACTGTTCATAAATTTTAGAGAAACTCACATTTTGCAAAATGACATTAAGGCAATTTTGAAAAAGCTTGAAACTTGGTTGCTTGAAATTCCTCATTCAAAACAGGTAGTTATAACACTCTGCCCCACCCACCCTACTCTTTATTGATATTGATCAATGGATTTTTAGAATTTTTTAATATTGAAGATTCGAAATTCTATCCTAAGGTAAATAAAAAAGTACCGATACATTTGTAGAAATGAATTAAGTAATAGAGCGTGTTTTTATTAAGTTATACTTTGATAAAAATGTTTAAAATATGTCTTTCAGAATCATAAACCTGCATTAATTTTTGGACAATCAAATCTATATATCTTTTTCAGTTTGTTTATTTGGACTTAAAGTCCTTATGTTCTCTAACTAGGACAGGAAGGACGGGATATCATACAAGTTACCAACCTATTCTAGCCATAGTGGGAAAGTGAATGGGGAATCACTTTGTGGGTCCACCACGAAATAAATTTTAACCAGCCCAGGTGGGATTCGAACCCACGACCTTCAGTACCTAGCGCGCTGAGAACCTCCCCCTAACTCGTTCGGCCATCGAGTCCCCATCAAATATATACGATAATATCTTGATACTATGTTTTTAGCGAATCGGTTCACCGGAGTTATTATCGAACTGTTAAAAAAAAGGTTAATTTTCAGTTTTGTTTACGCTACTTATGCCGAGCGCTATTTCAGCAACGTTTATGATTATCTTAGATTAATTTAAAAATAATTATTTAAAAGTCACTTAATAAAGAAATTCCTTAATATCTAACTTGAAAGGAACTTTATCGAATAACTCTCCTAATTAAGTAGGCAGTCAAAGATCGCTTGAAAGTAATTAGTTTATTATTGCCTGAAATTCTAAAGTAATTATCGATTAACTTAAGAAAATATTTAATAATTTCTTAGAATAAGAGTTTAACATATTAATAGATATTGACTAAGTAGTAAATAGCTAAAAATAACACGCAGAAGCTGAAATATTCGGAAATGTTTCAGCAATAGCTGATTCTAACAATACAGAGATGTACCAACATTATAAACATTTAATAATTACTATATACCTCGCATTTATATTATTTACTTAATTTATTTGGTCAATATTAATAAAAATTACCTATGTGTTGTTTATTGTAATATGGTATTTTTTTACATGGAAATGGTTGTTTGATTATTTTGCTGATCCAGAAAAAAACTGGTTTTGAATATATTGCTGATTGAAAAAACAACAATGGAAAGATTGATGAGGAGGTTTCCAACCGGATCAGGAAGTGAAATAGTGTCTGTTTCCAATTATGCAACACGGTTGCAATAAAAAGGTAGGTGGACAATAATGTGAAACTACACATCTTTAAGACCATATATTTATCCTACTCTTTTCTATGGAAGCTGGACAAGCACTGCAGCCGAATAACACCAGCGGAAATGAGGTACCAGAGGAAAGTGACCGGCCGAACTACGAGATCCAGCTGTAAGACAAATAGTTGAAAAAAGGCAGCTGAAATGCTATGGCCACATCAGCCAATTGGATAAGAATTGAGACGGTAGAAAGTTCATCGAAGCTAGGCAAACAATGAAATGAGTGAATGAAGGAAGGCATCGAAATTGAGTGTACCTTAGCCCAAATGCTATGGCCACATCTCCTAGCCTTTCTCCCACCATATTAGAAGGAAATGGACAACTACTATCTAGCTTGGCTCTATATGAAGTGTAAATCTTTAACAGATTCGCATCATATGGTTTCAATAAACGACGAAAACTACGTCTACACTAGGCAACCACCTCAATGTGAGGCCAGGCCAGGAGCCTCCCAGTGCAGCCATTTAGTTATAAAAGCTAGACAGACAGGAAGAACTAGGCTAACATGGACGGACCACATCTCCAGGCTGGGACAACAAAGAAGAAACAGTCTCATGCCAAATGTGCCATGAAAGCCGTGACTGGTGACCGGGATACATTATTGGCTTGGATCGAGATATCTCCAAGTTGAAAGGCACAAAAAAGAAGAAGAAGAAAGACGGAGAAACAAAAAATTATAATAGTACAACGATATATATCTAGTAAATAATCCGAATTATGATTCTAATGATGTGGAAAAAACTAAAAGAAATTACTCGCCGGTAGCAACCCAAAGAAAGTCCGTATTAGAAAATCTCGTGGCCATTTTCTTTTATTGTGGATATTGAAAAGCACTTTTGTTCTAAGATTCGATACAGCTGTAAGCTTATCAAGTACATGGATAGAGCCACCATAATTTCACGTGTCAACGCCCATAAAAGTACCTTTGGTATTTTTCAAAGCGAATTTATTTATGAATTTCATATATTAATCAATAATTAGTGTGCCGTTTTGATCAATGACCATAAGCATTTTTTCTTGTGTAACCATTATACCGTCATTGTAGATATTCTGATTTATCTCGGCGAAAAATTTTATCAAGCGATTCCCACAATCCTCTTTTGATGTAGATTTTCAGAGAGTTCTGCAAAGATCGAAACAATTGATAGTCGGACCAAGATAGGTCCGACTAACAGCAGTGGTTGCATCAAAACTTCCCAGCCAAGCTCCCTCTCTAATTTTTTCTGACTCACTCAAAGATGTGTGTGGTTTAGCGCTGTTATGATGGAAGACTGCGCCTTTCACATTGATCAATCTTAGTCGTTAAATCTAGAATAGCCTCGTTCTATCAAATTAGTTGTTAACAGTAGATAAGGCATTGATGGCTCAACCATGTTAGTTTATAAGTTACAATTCCCTTCCTATACCACCAAACACTCAGTATCTTGCTTCATCACAGAAAATAGTAAAAATAGCTTTCGTTTCAGCGGCGATTCACAAATGAATACGCTCCATTAAATTTTTAATAGTTTATTCACGCGGAAACCAGGTATATTACTAAGTAGTAAAACTGTTTTATGGTCGATGATTGTTTCTGTAGCGATTTTATGAGGTGAAATAGGACGGTTTACTTCGACTTAAACAGAATTCCATCGACGTTTTTAACAATTGGCCAACCATCATCAACAACAAGGAAATGTTTATGGAACGAAAATGAGAAAACAGATTCTGAGATTCTGCTTAAGCATTCGTCATAACCTCCTAAACGCACTATAGTAAACTTCACTAAATCAGGATTATTATGGATAAGAGACTTCAACCTATTGGAATATAATGACATTTTATTTTATTTTTTACCTACCCTATATATGTTATTAATTAATTATATTGCCGTATTTATGTCGTAGAATAAATAGAGGCGCCATAAAATAAATAAAAACGCCTTATTTATTTTACAAAATAAATAAAAACCTACCCTCAACTATGACCCGAATCCAATGCTAATAGTAATTCGGTATGGCCAGGCAGGAGGGGGAGTGTTAGTTAAGGGAGAGGGGAATATTTGGAGGGGTGCAGCAACTGCAGCCGTCAAGGTGTTTGTTACAATGTAATGCTCTAAACCTGACCAGTGTGCTAAGGTCTATGTAGGTCTATGCACACAAAAGTCCTATCCAAAGCTGTTCTATCTCCTATTGATAAACTTGTGTCGCATATGGTATTATGCTTGGGTGTGTCAATAGTAAGCTATCAGTTTCCGATCATTAAAAATGAATTTTAAAAAATTTATAAATATGATCGAAAAAATTATTTTTAAAAATAATCATTTATATATATATATATATATATATATATATATATATATATATATATATATATATATATATTATTATTATTAATTATTAGTAATGCTCGGCTTATTTTTCCTGTCTAATTTTTTACAAGCACAAGAGTTATTATCTACTTGAAATAACTTAATAATTTGGCCAATTTTTTCACTACCTGTTTGTTTAGTTAGTAAAATATATGCGGATTATGAATAGTAAACCATTCATTGTATTTCTGGCATAAAAATATTTCTTTAATACGTACAAGAAAAAACTGAACGGTCAATAAACCAAAGATTAAAAGATGATAATAATAATAAGACGCGGATTTCCAAATTCACAATATATTTAAATGAAATAACCACAAATTCAACTGACTCGGGAGTAAAAATAATACATCAGGTAGAAAATTTAGTAAAATTAAATATTTATAAAGGTTTTTGTTCAAATGACTGAATAAATATAGTCAAAATAGTCACATTTCAAATTTGTTTCCAGTTGGAACTGAAAAACCGACTAAATTATTAGTCGGGTTTTTCTGTGTAGGGGATCAAAACTTATTTATCAAACAACCCAAGTCCCCCTTTGGTCTCTTTACACTCACAAGGGGAGGACACAGATAGTCTCTCATGGATCTGGTTCGCAATTTTTTCGGACGTTCCTCGTCAAAATTATTAGACATGTATTTTGCCGTTCCTACTAATAGACCCTAGAAGACGAGAAGAAAAAATGAAATAGCATTAAACTAATTGATTTAAATCTCGAGTTTAAAAAATGATATCGACACGATTCTTGCCCCAAAATGTTAATTTTTTAGTGCAAATATTAAAAATACAATCGCTACATAGATTTTGGCTTAAATTAATAAATAAATAAACAAGTTCTATATTTATTCTTGGACCTTAAGTCCCTTAAAAATAAAAAATGATGTACAGCCAAGCGCTTTCAGAGCCTTAAAATAAAATAATTTTTTTATAACAAAATAATCGATAATAATAATTTTAAAAGAAGTTATTAATAAAAAGTTGGACAAATTTATTCATTTCCAATAGCCCTATTTTAAGTTTGCATCCAATTGGAATGAGAACATCCACAATAGTCATAAGGGAAATCCCATGGTAAACACCAAAAATTCAACCTACCTGCCTCCTCTTTTTCACGATGGATATATTTCAGATCTTCTCAAGCGAGTGCGAATATTTCTTGTCTTACATTTCTGAAAACTTAGTCCACGTAACAGTGCTGATGTGTTAAAAATTTTGTATGTTTTAGAACGGAAGATGAATGTTTAGCATTCGAAACTAGTATTCTAATAAAATAATTCCAATAGCAGTGGCAATTGATTCATCAGTCTTAATTGTAAACAAAAATTAGATACAAAAAAAAGTACCGCATCCACCAGTTGTCGAAAAGATAGCAGTTCTGAATGTTTAATCAATGAATTTTAAACCATTTCCAAAATTAACTATAAAAACTATTGTAATGCGTTATTAAAAAAATAAAAACACTTGAAATGAACTTTAAATAAAAACAAAACTGTACCCTTTAAATATAGTTATTTCTGACAAAAAAATGTATAACAGGATAGAAGTTTTAAAAAATATGAATATTATAAAATATATATAATTAATGTAGATTTTTTTAAAATGTATTATTTCAAAATTATACTGAACAAGAAACTCATATTTGCTACTAAGATGCCATAATGAATTTCCTAAACACAACATTCCCCATGGTATGCTGAATATTCATACCATAAAAATGAAGCATATTAAATTGTTGTTGAGTTCCCAGAACAATATTATTATTATTTACTGAGGCGGAACTCCTTATTGCGCTCCTCGTTGGGGAAATATACGTGGGGGTTGTTTTTACCTCTAAAATTATTTTACAAAAACAGTTGAAAAAACGCTTCGTCATTCCTCAGACCAGGTTTGATATAATTTATATTAAAAACGAGGAACAATATTGATCACTGGTATGTACTTTCCGTAATTAAATATAATATAGAATATAGTATATTAATATATTTTACAGTAATGAACTAATGTATGTATTTATTTTAATGTTGTTTTATTATATTTTGAAGCGTGCTAAACACGAATCCGAAGTCGACTTCTGTTGGACACTACAATGGGCACGCGTGATGTAGAGTACAAAAGGAAAAAATATACCCGTTAATTATGTTCAGAATTAAATATTACTATTTTATATATTACTGTTTTTCACCAAAAAAAAAAGTATTGTAAAAATATATGAAAAAAGTGCTATTTCAGTTGTTGTTATTTTTTTTTTTTTTACAACTTCCAACCTCTAAAAAATGGCACTAGGTAGATTTTTTTTTACTATTGATTCGAATTCAATACAAAAAAATATAAAAGTCACCAAAAATGCTCATTGGAGTGAGAAAAAAAAATGAAATAAAAAATACGCTATTTCAGGTTTTTCAAAAATTTCTTTAAAATGATGCTAGATATTTTGTTTTTTTTTGCAGAATTGTGTAGCATATCTACCACTAACATTGTAAGTAGTTTCATACTCCTCCACATTTATAATTACATAATTATACTTATGTAATTATATATTCTAAAGCATGTTTTTATATATTTATATTGTTGCTAGCTTTATTTTTTAAAACGTCTGTGTAACTTATATAATTTTATTATAAACTGTTTTTTTTTCAGTTCGGGGCGTAATTTTGAGAACAATATGGTTTAGACACATTACCAAAATAAGTTGTTATTTTATTGACTGAACCTCAAGAACCATATTAAACAACGTATGTATTTATCCATTTACGCATGTATTTATTATTGATTATGGAATATAATAATATTAGCGTATTTAAGCTTAAGAAACCACATCCTATAAGTCACTTTTTGTACAAAATTAGTTAGATCGTATCGTATACGTAAAATTTAGAGCAGGAACCATTTCCATAGCCAGATTTTACAGAAGACCGAAGGCAACACTGCTGCAGCCAGTTTTTTCCTCGTGCCACAAATGAAATCCTTTGTCCACATGCTACAACTCAGCAGTTTTCCATTTTATCTAACACGGAAATAAAGGACCTTTTTTTTTTCACAGTTTCTCATTTTTCTCGTATAAATTATAGCAATAAACCTGCTGTTTTGTTTTATTTGAATAATAATATTACGAATGTATCACTTCTATGCGTCTCCTGTAAAGCTGAGAAAAATTACTTATGGTGCTGAACACATATCGGTCGATTTTTAAAATACACTTGGATCTAAATGTCGCACATAATATACTTACAGCTTTTTTTAATAACAATTTAATTGAAAATAAGTAAATTTTGTTATAAATTTCTAGCTCTATATAACACCGTACCGTTGTAACCTCTCTCGAATGGTGCTCGCCACCTATCGGTCGATTATCAAACTTCACTACCCACCACATATTTATTTGCATTTTATGACAATTTAATTAAAAATCTGTCACTTAATAATTGCTGAATCTTTCTTTAACTATTAAGAATTTGGTACAAATTGGTCGAGTAGTTTATGTAGTTAGTGATTACAAAAGAAAAATAACTTGTCCTTTTATATAATAGTATTGATTAACGAATGGATTACTCATTGGAACTGTTAATATGTAAATATCTCTAAGCATTCCTCTCTCTAAATTTATTTTGTGTGGAATATTTCAATAAATTAAAATTATCTATTGAGCGTTCGACTGCTTGTTATTTTAAGCTACTTGCTATTATTTTAATGAAAGAAACCAAAAACTAATTATTATGGTTACTAACTCTGCATCACTTTATGTGTTTTCTTTTTTATCTTTTGTGCTCTTTGGCATTCATGATAGAAGCGAATCATTTTATCCTTTCAATGGGATGTTCTCAAAGCTGACACTTAGTGTGAGGATGTAGTAACTTAAAAGGATCGTAAGTGGAAAGATGAAAAAAGTGACGCTCTGGCGCATTCGGTTCTCTATCCACGAGTGTAAGTTATCATTAAGAATTCATTGCTCTAGGGCTTTACAGTTCTTGTCGTTTTGTTATATTTTTGTTTTATTTATTTCCATCTTTATACAAACTTCAATAAAATCTTATTTTTGTGACACAGCCTAATTACTCTACTTATATCAAATAGCAGGAGCGGTAATTAGATCTTTTTTTATCCATTCACCTTGGAGCTTTGGAAATCCTTTATTTGTACAAAGTCCCTTAAGATTAACAAATAGGTAGAAAAATGAATAAAATTACATCTGGAAGAATAAAAAGAATTAAAGAAAATAGAAAATAAATACAAATAGGGAAGAGAGAAAAATAAATTTAATATTCACAAGTGAAACAAAAAATAAGTTCGAATCGTTCAATACTTAAGGCGGTACAAAATATTTAAGAAATTTAATTAATCTATAATGTTATATAACAAGTCATTTTTCGTTTGTCATCACTAACCGCGAGAACTACAGAACCAACCTGTACCAAATTTTAACCACACCATCTTGTTAGCTCAAGGAAAGTTTAGCAATAATAAAATTTAAAGATTTTCAATTATAGTGCCATAAAAAAGCGATAAATATCTGGTGCGCAGTGGTTTGATCATCGACCGATAGATAGCGAGCACCATTCGAGAGAGGTTACAACGGTACGGTGTCATATAGAGCTAGAAATTTATGATAAAATTTACTTATTTTCAATTAAGTTGTTATTCAAAAAGCTATAAATATATGGAGCGACATTCTACAATAGAGTTTGCAACTCTATAAAACTATTAAACTCAACTGTACCAAAGTTTAACTACAACTTCTTCATAGTTCTAGGGAGGTTTAACAGTAGTAAAGTTTACTATAATAATAATTAAAATGTATAATCTAGAGTGCCAGAAACGAGGTTTGCCAAACTGTCGTGTACTTTTACGTTTAGGAATTAGAATCCAAACAGATGGATTGATAAAATTATTTCTGCCAAATTGGATGTTTAATTATGCCATTAGGTACTCTTCAAACACCTAATTAATGCAATTTTAACCAGGTTAAAAATTACTACCATGCGTGAAAATATCATTGAAGAAATAATGTTTAATTCCATACTTCAATACAAGATTTTCATCGATGAACAAAAGAAATGAAATTATTAGTTAAAAAAAACAAATTTATTTATTAATGAAAGCGGGCGAAGCCACGACGGGGTAGGCTACATAAATATATTGGCAATTTAAATTGGCAGTTAGCAATAGTTACACTATTGAACCCATCTGTATCAAATTTTAACTACATCATCTTCATAGTTTTAGGAAGGTTTGGAACAGTAAATTTCACTATAATAGTGAAAGTATCATTGAGAAAATAATTCTCAATTGCATGCTACAATACAGGATTTTTATCGATTCAAATTTAAAACTTCAATGTTTAGTTGAAATTGTCTTTACTTATGAGGCGATGCCGCGACGGAGGATGATAATTGTTATATATATAGTGAAAAGAATTCGTATTAAGTAGAATCTAAACTTGTAATTAGTTGAATGTTTACCAATGTTTCAATTCTTAGCCATGTATAAGGGTCATTTTGTCGGAATTTCGAAATTATGATTTTATAAGAAAAAAGTTTTTCTTCATAAGCATCTTTATAATAGTCAACTAATGTTGCTAGCGAAAATTCTAGTCATACAATGTATTCTATACGCATAGTTACGATCATGATTGAAGTCATGATAGTGAGGAAACAGAGAGGATGTGAATAAAATAAAAAACACTCAAAATTCAATTAATAAAATATTTATACTACAAATCACAAAAGAATTGTTAATGAGTAAGAGATCAATCAGTTAACACTAAATAAACATATAAAAATAAAACTTGAAAGAAACGTTATAAAAGAAAAAAAAATTAAAATGGTAAGACATTATAATATAAATATACATTTAGAAATCGAACATTAGATTAAGTTACCAAACAGAAGTTAGAATCAGAGTGGTAATTTGAGTTTAACTCTTTTTCCACGATTTCCAATTCGAACGGTAAGACATGTAACGTTCTCCTAAATCAATATAAAATGATACTCGCTAGTAAAAAAACCATTTAATGTATCGTATGCTTGGAGGTAAATGTCACTAAGTAACATAATCAATTTTTTTCAAGAGAGCAAAACAAACGGGAATATGCTCATTAAAAATTTCTCAGATAGTTATATAGTGAATTTTCTTATTCTCTAATGTGCATATATAGCAGTTATTTTACCTCCAAGGAGATGGTACGTATTTAATATATAGATATATTCATTGGCGTGTTAATGAATTGCCTATGATCATCAATACGAAGGTATCTAAATGATTTATAGAATGTGATCAAGATGTTAATGCAAGGATAAGCGATGGGGTGCCTGGGAGTGATCGGCGGTAGTTAGAATATTCACATCTGTGATTGCAGAGCTCTGATTGGCCTCATTAGAATGGTTGAGCAGCACCTGCCACTTCCAGGGAGCCTCCCGTCACCGATCTGTCGGTTCCGGGTCTACCGGGTCTTCCAGCTAAGGAGATGGTTTGACAAGGAGATACTGTAGCGGTCCAACTATGAAGATATGTTTCATTTAAGTTAATAATTGAATGTTTGTCACTTTTTCGTTTTCTTCATTTCCTGGACGTTCCTGCAGAAATTAATCTTGATACGCGATACCTTAATTTGGAATGACTATTTGTACTGAAAATTACTCTCTTTCAACAACAAAACGTTTCAGAAGAAAACCTGCTCTGCCCTCAAACGTAAGAAAAGAGGGTTGTCAGACCAAAGTTTAAATCTTATGACCATCAATTGTTTCATTAAAGGAGATTTAATTTAAGTTTTTCATTTTTTAAAAGGCATAACTCCCCATTATTCTTTATTCATTTCTACATGTTTCAGAGTTCATTTGCTCCATCTTCAGGTTCTACAATCATGTATATTCTATTTACATTTCTATACTATTTTACTATTATATTTAACAATATTTGAATTTTTAACTTACAACTGTGATATTCTCACATGGTGACATTTATTCACTCATCCCAACACTTACTAGACAATTAATAAAAAAATTAAAAAAAAAAAAAAAAAAAAAAAAACAAAAAAGGGTCTCGGGTTCAGTACTTAGGTAGGCTGTACTGTTTCTGAGCCAACGGTTGTGAAAGGAGGTGATTTGGCCAGAAGTCATGCTCAACCGCCAGGTTTTCCCCCAATTAAGGGTACCCACTTTTTAGGAGGCTGGGTGTGCCCCAGGAGGGTCTCCCGACCTCGAATTCGATCCATAACCGAAAAATAATAGAAAATAATTTTTCTGCCTTCAGTCGGACTTGAACTCGGGCCCGGGAGCATGGTAGTCAAGTGCCTTTCCCACTGAGCTACTGCGCCTCCTAATTAATAAAAAAATTAAACAATGAAAACTTGAAAATTAACGAAAATTACTGAAATCATGGACAAGTGGATTAAAAAATATTTGATTTATAAAATAAACAGTAAAGACTGTGAAATGCATTACATAGGTGAAACCAAACAGAATTTAATTAAAACAGTGAACCAGCATAGATATGACTGTAAAAGAACAAATAACAAAGAGAAAAATAATAAGACTGCACTGTACGAACACACAAACAAATTCAAACATGAATTTGACTTCGAAAATAAAACGATATTAAATCATGAAAATAAAACAAAAAATAGAAAAATAATGGAAACAATTTATATAAATAAAACAATAGACCAGGCTGTAAACTACAAAACAAACACACATAAAATAGGTACAAGTTATGCAAAATTAATAGATAATTAATAATTGATTAATAATTGAAAATATAATTAGTTTATATAGGAATAAAAATCATTAGTATTTAAAAATAATAAAAATGTAAATATTAATAACAATACAGCTAATAGAATGAAAACGGAATGGGTAAATAAAAACCAAATTAAAAGGACATAATGCATAAGTAATAAATAAAGAAAACAATGATTGGTGTAGAGTATCAGTGTGAATAAATGTGATCATGTATATGCCTTTTAAAAAATGAAAAAAATATGATGACCATATTAATGTTGTCAATTTGTTCATTTATACTATTATATAAAAGGATAAACAATTTTTCGTTTGTGATCACTAACCGCGAAAATTATTGAACCAAGCTGTACCATATTTCAACAACATCATCTTCATGGTTTCAGAAAGGTTTGGCAATGATAAAATCTACTAACATTCAATTAATTTGTTAGTCAAAAAGCAATAATAGGTGAATTACAATTAAGCTTGAAAATTGAACGATAGGTGGCGAGCCGCATTCTATATGAGAGGTTACATGAAAGGTGCGGTGATACATAGAGCTTAAAATAATAAAAATTAAATTTTACATTGTTGATGACCGTAACGAATATGCCACACTGTCGTACTCTTATATGGTTCTAAATCCCACCAGATGAAATCAATAAAACTATTTTCTCCGAATAAAATTTATTTCTAAATAAAAATGTCGATCCTTTTCTTTATGATATTCTGTGTAAAAAATATGATGCATGGGAATTTCTTGTAAGCACTAATAATTTTGTCCATTATCCACAAGTTTCTTAATAGTTTCTTTCCATCTGGATAACCAACCCATATATTAAAATTTAAAATTGGATGTCTAATTATGCTTTTACATAACCTTCAAGCACATAATCAGTGCAATTTTAATCAGGTTAAAAAATACTGCTATGTGTGAAAATAACATTGAAGAAATAATTTTAAATTCCATACTTCAATACAAGATTTATATAAATATATAAATATATATATATATATATATATATATATATATATATAAAATTAGTAGCACGTCAATAAATGTTCTACATTAGAAATGTTCTAACATTACAAGTTCCTGGGCCATATTCTTTTTGAAAACCTGACATGTTTAACGGAAATAAAGTGGGATGCAAGTTGCTGCACGGTGCTGAGATGAACCGGGAATCTATTCATTAAAATTAAAAACAGCAAAAAAAAAAAAATAAAAAATAAAAAAATAATAATAAAAAACTAAATGTTTTATATATATATATATATATATATATATATATATATATATATATATATATATATATATATACATATACAGGGTGAGTCAAAAAGAAAATGAATAAACCAACATACCCTGAACAAGTTTCCGAAGAAAGACCTTGTATTACAGAAATCGAACTTTTTAATACTTTATTAACTGGACTAACTCTCCATTAAAAAAAAAAGTGCAAATTATTTTTTGTTTTTATCAAGAACCCATTTGCGTCCCATTCTAAAATTTTCCCCACATGTAGTCTGTTATAGTATAAATCACATATATTTTTTTCGAAAAAATGGAAGGGTACGTATTTTGGGAATTACGAAAACCGTTTTTGGACGTTTTGGAAAAATTCGAGATGGACGGAAAATATATCAGGTGATATATCAAATTAAATGGCATTTCAAATCGAAAAGAATACCGCAAATTTGAGCTCCCTAGGAGCAATATTTTTTTAATGGCATAATTTTGAATATAATAAATGAGGACCGAAAACAGTAGTTCTTTTAATTTTTAAAAGCTTATAAATTAAAAACTAAAAACCAGAAAAATGTAGTATTTTACATTTTTACTAGTCTTACTATGTACAACTACAATACAAAAAATCATAGAAATCCAAGAGGTCAAGGTTCAAACCATTGGTTGATTTGACATGGAATGATCCTATGAACAGTTTTAAGGTATGGAAAATTAGGTATAGTTGATACGTATTATTTAAGAAGCAGAAAAAACACAAAATGACCTGCATATATGGTAAATTAATGTTAAAAAATAAAATAATATAAAATATACAATAAAGTGGGATGCAAGTTGCTGCACGGTGCTGAGATGAACCGGGAATCTATTCATTAAAATTAAAAACAGCAAAAAAAAATAAATAAATAAAAAAATAATAATAAAAAACTAAATGTTTCATATATATATATATATATATATATATATATATATATATATATATATATATATATATACATATACAGGGTGAGTCAAAAAGAAAATGAATAAACCAATGATACTCCACAGTATCACGTAGAAATGCCTTCCCCTGTAAAAATAGACTCATCTGTCCATAAAATTCACCTCAAAAAGTGGTATTCTTTAATATCATCTGCATTCAGAAGCTAACGGCAACATTGAGGACTTAGTTCATTATCATTGGGTTTTAAACCTTACTTTGAAAATCTAATAAAATCCTAAATAATAATAATAAATAAATAAATTTAATAATATAAAATCCTTTGATCTGGCGTCGCTCTATTGACAGTTTTCCTTCACTTTCTATTTAACAATTTTTTCTTTCCATTAAGCGATTATCATGATGTCTTATTTACACAAGTAACTGATTTGTAAGCGAATTGAACACCATGTTTTTCCTGTTTAAAAATAAATTTCCCCATGAAACCGATACGAAATCATTAAATTGATCATACCAAATGAAAGCTAGTTAAATTTTCAAGTTTTTGTAAGGTTTGCAGTTTTGTGGATAGTTTATTCGAAAAACGGTGAGCGTTGAAGTATTATAAGATATCGTAACTTAGTCCGAGCTGTTCTTTAGATACCAAGTTTTTAAAATTCAAGGTTACCTGTATTCTGTTCTTATAGGAAAATTTAATGCTAACTCTGAAAAGATATGGCCAAAAACTGGTTTCCTAAAAAAGTCTTTGAATTATCGTATATCTACAACGGATTGGAGTAGAAAGGTAAGGCCTTCTGTATTTTTCTTTATTTTTGATCTAGTTTTACCCAAATTTTTTTTTTTTTTTTGTATACACTAAAAGAAACTTACCTTGTATATATAAGTATTAAAATGATTAATCATTGAATTGTAAAGCATTTAACCATTATCATGGGAATAATGGTAACTAACTTCCACATATTAAATTGTAGGAATCTAATTTCTTATATTTTTTTTATTTTAAAAATGTTTAATAGAATTTATGTATATTTTGTTCTTTTTCAAGACACGTCTTTGAAAGATTTTATGAAGGAAAAATATTTTTTATAGTGTAATGTAATCATAATTATGATGAATAAATAAATGAATTACCACTCAAAAACAAGATGCTGATTGCCGATTATCAACAATGTATTAGGTATGTACACTTGAGGGTTTGAATAACAAAGATGGCTCCTCTGCCCGTCAACATCAGAGGCTTTGTGTAAGCACAAGGGCCTTGGAATCCATTGTCTCTGATTGGCTTAACTTAGTTCTCATCGATCCTCCCCCTCAACTCTTCAGTGATCTACCAATAGCTAGCACGAGGGAACCAAACTTTATTTCCATAAAGGCAAAGTCAATATGTTTCCGTTTGTCCTCAGTAGTCCCTCGTGATTCCAAAGGAGGAAGGAGCAGCAAGATGATTTTTAAGAGACTGAACATTAGTATTTGTCAATAAAAGAGCATATTAGACGTCAAAAATAAAAAAAATATTAAAAATTAATTTATATCATATCGGGTAGCTATTCAAGATTTTTTTATAGTCAAACAAGAATTATAAATATCAAAAAAACCAACAGCTCGTCCTACAATGTTTCACAATCCTAAACAACCAAAAACATTGCCGCTCGTATTTGAATCACGCAATACTTTTAAAAATGTGTTTTTTTTAAAGAATTTTTGACGCTGAATACGGTAGAGCAGAGAAAATTATGCTAGGATTAATTAAAATGCAGATATTACAAGGGTTCACAGAAAAAATTTCTAAACCATGATTTATTTTTTAAATAATATCATTCCATATCAAATCAACTAATTTTACATTAGATTTGGACCTTGACCTCTCCGTCTATGATTTTTGGTATAGAAGTTGTACATACCAGGACTAGTAAAAATTTAAAATATTACATTTTTCTGACATTTGATTTTTGAGTTATAAGCTTTAAAAAATTCAAAAAATACCGTTTTCGGTGCTCACTCAGTATATTCAAAATTAGGCTATTAAAAAACTATTGCTATTAGGGAGCTCATATTTGCGGCATTCTTTTCCATTTGAAATGCCCTTTAATTTGATATATCACTTGATAAATTTTCCGTTCATTTTGAATTTTTCCGAATCGTCCAAAAACGGTTTTCGTAATTCTCAAAATACGTACCCTTCCATTTTTCCGAAAAAAACATGACATCTATGCAAAACATGACTATTTACTAAATGTAAATAAAAAGCACCGTTTTCGAGATATAAGTACTAAACTTAAAAAAGGTACCTTTAGCACACCCCCTTTCTGTTCCAGGCTCGAAAACTCCAGGAATTTTCGTATATTTATTTTCTAAATACCCTGAACAAGTTTCCGAAGAAAGACCTTGTATTACAGAAATCGAACTTTTTAATACTTTATTAACTGGACTAACTCTCCATTAAAAAAAAAAAAAGTGCAAATTATTTTTTGTTTTTATCAAGAACCCATTTGCGTCCCATTCTAAAATATTCCCCACATGTAGTCAGTTATAGTATAAATCACATATATTTTTTTCGAAAAAATGGAAGGGTACGTATTTTGGGAATTACGAAAACCGTTTTTGGACGTTTTGGAAAAATTCGAGATGGACGGAAAATATATCAGGTGATATATCAAATTAAAGGGCATTTCAAATCGAAAAGAATACCGCAAATTTGAGCTCTCTAGGAGCAATATTTTTTTAATGGCATAATTTTGAATATAATAAATGAGGACCGAAAACAGTAGTTCTTTTAATTTTTAAAAGCTTATAAATTAAAAACTAAAAACCAGAAAAATGTAGTATTTTACATTTTTACTAGTCTTACTATGTACAACTACAATACAAAAAATCATAGAAATCCAAGAGGTCAAGGTTCAAACCATTGGTTGATTTGACATGGAATGATCCTATGAACAGTTTTAAGGTATGGAAAATAAGGTATAGTAGATACGTATTATTTAAGAAGCAGAAAAAACACAAAATGACCTGCATATATGGTAAATTAATGTTAAAAAATAAAATAATATAAAATATACAATATTTTTTATGGTGGTGATGAAAGGAAAAGTTTATAGTAAAACGGAAATTCAAAGTTTCAAATCACAAAAACCTAAAAAATATTTCCTCGTTCAATTTTCTCACCTCTATTTGTTTCATAGTTTTAGAGATAGCATCACATAAATAACATTTTTGAGCACAGGTGTTAGAAGCTAAAACATTGCACACCTTACCATCAACCATGGTTAGTAGAAATTTATTTTAAATTCTGATTGTCCTTCCGCTTCGGTACTATTACCCCTCTGTTTGTACCCCAACCATCGTCGACTATATCTTCAATTTCTTTTTCGTGAAGTTTGACTTGAAATTTCAAAACGTTTTTTGGGTCTTCCGGGGTCCAATTATTCTTTTCGCATGAAGTTAGAATAACTGTAATGGCTGTCTTTCCAGTATAACAAGTTTTTTCAAAAACGTTTCACCTCTAGATGATATATCATTTCTTTCCCGCTCAGAAAACTCCAATTGAGGGAACTTTTTAAAAACTAAATGAACAATTTTATCCATGAAAGATCATGTCCTCTGTTTTTATACCTTCAAACAATTCCATGTATGGAACGGTATACAAAGTTTTTGAAAAGAAAAGAGGCGATTACTTCAAATTATGGCTACATATGTATCTGAAATTAATTGTAACTCATTTGAAGATAGTTTTAGAAAATGTTTTTATAAGGGTCATGTCTCTCTAGCGCGTTCCCTAAGGGATATGTATTTCTGAATATGAAATTTTACATAAATTCTGATGAATTGTGATGTAAATTGCCCCACGGATTTATTTTAAATTGTGATTTTAAAGGTAATATAACATTCACTTACAAGTACTATTAGAAGTCAAGACTCATAGATTGAAAAAAAAAAATTAGCAGACACTTGTTAAACTACTTTTCAGGAATGATATGAAATTGAAATATCTGGGAGATGAGGACCATAGCTCATGTTTGGATAAACCCGACTCTACCTATACAAGTGTGATCGCCTCTCCTTCACGTCATATGTTCTCGGTTATTCAATATCCGTTGTTTACACATATTTTGATTCTAATATTCGAACTATTTTTTTGACTTATGGTCAGCTAGATTCTGAAAAACTGCGTCTTTTTCAACTACTTCAACAGTTTCTAGACAAACGCACTACAATGCTGATAACTACAGGATGAGTTATCTACATTACAATAACCAGGTCTATTTGGGCGTTTAGGACGTTTCGAGCTTTGGAGCTCCCTTCAAATGTGTTTAACCACACAACTCATTCTTCTTTGAAACCTTTGAAATCTAAAATCAAGATATCCCTTACTTCTTTGTATCCCACCAGGGTGATTATTGTGGTCCAGCGGCAAAAAAAAAAAAAATCAATAAATGATTACTAATTATTTATTTTATTCAGTGGTATCTGTTTTTTGTTTTTTTAAATATTAACTTTTTTTTTTTGCAATGCTTTCACTATTGATAATTATAATAATTGTAATTATTGTACATTAATACAAATAAATTACATGTAAAAGCTGTGAATATATGACATGTTAATAATTTTAATAAACAACAAATTTGAAATGAACTAAGCTTGGTAACTGTTCAATAAATGTTCTATCATCAGTGCCATCATCTTTTCAGGGGCTCGGAGAGTTATCGGGGAATGGAATGAGAAACAAGTTAAGAGACTAATGGATTCGAATTTATTTTTAATACTATTTATTTTCACTCTTTTTCCGTTATACGTATTTCGTTTTGTTTACTTGAAGTCGTGATGTAGGGTTGCAATGTAAATCGAAACGCTCGTCACAAGTAAATTGCCTTTTATTGTGAACTGTTTTATTATTGTACCAAAGAGGTAACGGATATTTTGATTTTAGATTTCAAAGATTTCAAGAAAAATGAGTTGTGTGGTTAAACACATTTCAATGGAGCTCCAAAGATTTATTTTCGGGATCTCCAGACGTTCTTACAAATCTCACAGGTATTCTAAAATTGGGTGGCTTTACCCCAGTTCCCGATGTCAATACTTCCTAGGTGCTCTCATATTTCAAACCTTGAAAACTAAAAAACCCACCTATATTCATGACCTCCTTACCCTGCGCTCCTCCATCCACCTCTAAAATACTAGAACCCAACCCATCAACCTGTACACTCCGGCGCATCGAACTGTAATTTTGTAACTCATAATTTAATTATTAATCAATTTTAAATCTTATATATTTCTGATTTAGCCCAAACCAGATACCTATCCTTCCATAGTAAGCTCCATAACCACTCCAATCCACTAGTCTCCCAACTTGCTTCCTCCTCCATCCCTGATAATCCTCCGAGGCGTCTGAAAAGAAGATGGCCTAGAGACCTTTTAGTGTAGATTTTATTGAAGTGCTACTAGTGAGTAGTTCTTCACAAGTTATTTGCATGCCATTGTATTCACTGTCAACACATTTACTTGTTGTATATTATTTTGTACAGTTGTAAATATCAATAAATGGAAAAAAAAAAAAAAAAAATCTTATATATTATTATTATTTATTATAATTAATTGTCATAGCCAGAAGATTGTCCTATGTACTGTTATCATATGTTATTCTTAGGGGACAAGTTGTCCCAGGATAAAGTTCATATTCTTCTTCTTCTACTTAAATGACCCCAGCCACCTTCTTCTTTAAATGAATATTTTACTTATTTTGGTGTCGTTTTTTAAATTAGAAAATAAGAAGGAAATAAGACGGATATGTTACAAACACGTTAATAGATCATGATGGCATTGCTTTACAAATGTTGAAAAAGTGAGCGTTTTATTAGCCATTGAACACGCTCTGCACCTCGAGAAACTTGAAAGTCATTAGAATCCTGGCCCAAGTTTCTCTTCCTGCCATTTTATTACAATAACTTATTTCAATTTATTATTTTTAGCGATTCAAGGTGGCTTTACTTTACATACTAACGGCAGTTCTTCCTTAATGCCTTTTATTTCTCAATCCCCTGAACCACTAAACCTCTCCTTGATCTGTTCATCCCGCTTTCCTTTGTCCTCTCATTGAATCCATTATCCAACTCTATACCTGCAGAGAAATCCCTTCCTTAGAACCTTTTCTTTCTGGAAATTCTTTTTTAAAAATGTATCAGAATTTCCAGATGACGCTTACCTATTTATATTTGTGTATAGTCCACAGATCAATGGCTAAGAGAAAATATATCTCGTATTCTATGTATTTATTGAAATACATAAATAAGTAAGTAGTATCATTGATATAAACATAATAAGTAATTAATTATCACAATAATATCGCTAAATATGCAATGTACTTTTGCTATGTATATTAAAACAGCAATTGAAAAAAGCAAAGAGGATGAGAATACTAGCAAAAAAAGAAATTTGGATTCAAAGAAATTAAAAAGAAATATGGAGGATAGATGGCTCTACAAAGATATTGACATTGTCACATACGTCAAAAAAAACAAGATTGAAGTGGCTCGGTCACGTTCAAATCATGCCAGAGCAAAGAGTTCTCAGGAGAATGTTCTATGGCAAGCCTGACGGGCAGCGACTAAGAGGTAGACCGAGAGTGACGTGGCTGCAAATTGACGAAAAATATCTTCAAAAAATGAGAGTCAGAAGATGGAAGACAAGATCATAGGATCGTCAGGAAGAGGCCAAGGTTCTTCAAGAGCTGTAGAACCAATCATTCAATATTTATGAATATTGAATGATCCTCAAAAAGTACATTACATTATTGCGGTTGACTTTTGCAATGTTTTTGCAAAGGAAGGAATTGACCTAGTACATTTATATATTTCACCTAGTTTATTGAAAATATTAACTATAATGTGGATATGTTTTTCTAGGTGTGATTTCATAGAAATATTCTTATTTTTACATCCAAGCTTTCCCTAAACTAGATCAGAGTTTTGTATTTAAGAGATAAAAGTCTGATCTAGATTTGAATGTGACAAGGATAAAGTCATGAGTTTTATTCTGAATTTATTAAAAATATTAATTATGAAATATAATTTGATAAGAATAGTAAAACTGATCCTATCTTATATTTTTTAATTTCTCAACTTAAATGCCGATATTCATTATAGTACTTTAGGTTATAATTGTCGACGGATTAATTTCAAAGGGTCTTTACCCATATGAAGCACTTTTGTTAAGAATCAGGCACATCAATCTTTTTGAGTGAGTGAGTGAGTGAGTGTATAAGCAATGCAACACTCTGATATGTAGCGGGGAGCTTTAGTCCTCTCCTAATTTCCTCAAAAACAGCATTCTTGGTCGCATTTTATAAACTCAAATCAATATAAAAAATGTTATTATCTTATTTTTATCCATTTATTGATATTAAAACTGAACAACATAAGGAAGCTAGGAAAAATGAAATCCGATGCTAAGGGGCACCATGGTAGCAAAATAAGAAAAAGGAAAGTTCAAGAATTAATAAATTTCAAATGGTGAATACACAACGCAGAAAACACTTTTCTCTTATTTTTAAATAACTTTATTGATGGTTCATAAAATATATCTACCGAGTACAAAGAACTGAACAACTAACAGTGAATCGCAGAATGAGCATTATTGACATATCAGCTTCTCGATTTCTGATGGCCGAACAACGGCTTGTGGACCAACACGCCATTGGGAACTCTTCTAAAACAGAACTTCAATATCATAATATCTCAAAGACTTCGGAACTTTCCCGGGAATAAATAGAAAGCAAGTTGAGAGATTAGACGATTCGAATGATTATAAAGTTTTATTGTAGAAGGATCTGGTTTGCCAAATCAACTACATTTGGAATAACAATGTTTTTTATAGAGTATAGTATAGTTCTTTCAGGATTTTTTTGAAGAGTTTTAAGTCAGACGGATTCGATAAACATAAAAAGTAAAATATTCAAGGAATATGCTAACCAAATCTATTCTAATATTATGAAGCTGAAGAGTTTGTTTGTTTAAAAGCGATGATCTCCGAAACTACCGAACTGATTTTAATAATTCTCCTACAAATAAACAGCTACATTGTATCTAAGCACTACTGGATATATTTTTTTATCCATATGGTAGAGAATTCAGGTTTTTTAAACGTAAATATTAAACTGTTCGGAGCAACTAAGATCCTAAGAATACATGGGCAAGAACAAATTCACCAACGTACTGAATCACCTGTATAGCTACAGGATTCTGATATCCAATTCCATTAAATTTATATCGTAGGAAGAAATAAATAATTCGATTATCTTTTACATATGGAGAAATTTTCGCTGTATTATTAACTTTTTTCTCCATCGATCCAATAACGGATTAACTGAATTCTAAATCATATATATTCAGACATCTTGGGATTACAATGAATCCTAGATCTTGTGAAGACGCTTAATGAAGAAGGAGCATCGGTTTAATTCATTTGATTGTCTGGCATACTGGCATTGAAGGTAATAAAATGGCCGATGAAGCAGCAGGAGAAGCTCTATTTCTTCCAAGACGTAACAAAATCTTCCGTAGAGCTCGGTCGTCCACATAGCAAGAAGATATTCCAAGAGTGGCAGACATTGTGAAATCACAACCCAGCAAGTAAACTTTGGACCATAAAGAAGGAAGACCGTGGTGCAGTTTCTATCATACTAGCCGCTAAGAGTGATCTCAAAGCCCGATTCAGAATACGTACAAGACTTACGCATCTTCAACTAATAACCAAAGAAGATCTTCCACAATGTTAAATGTGTAACATAAGTTTTTTAATAACTCAAATTCTTAATGAATGCCCTTTATTCTTCATTAATTCAATAGCAAATACATCCGAACTGTAACGCTATGAAACAATAGAATTAATAGTGATAGTGATAAACTTCCTGTACAAAGAACTCTTCCATAAAATTGAAATAAATCTTCAACTTTATTTTATTTTATTTTTAATAAAATATTAGGAATACTTATTAATTTATGGTTCAACTACCATTGAAAAAAATGCAACTGATAATGACGCATTCGTTGTTACAGCTTGAATATATTGTAACAATTTTTTTTGAGATCTGATTCATGTTGGTGTGGCAACACGGGCTATAGACGGTAAGTATTCCATATCAGGCGGGTTATATAGCTCAACAAAATAGTTCGATTATTCCTCTCATATAGAAATATAAATAGTGCTTTCATAAAATGCGAATGGGTAAAGTGCTAACTTCGATTATTAAGTTGTCCTAACGTGCCTAATCAGAATGTACAGTTAGGACAACCGTGGCATATAAATTGTTTGGGAGTATGGTACATTGCACACCCCAGGGGGTGACGTCAGACCCTCCAAACCAATAACAGCAGTTGGCTATGAAGTTTCAGGAAGAACGGCTTTATTAACCAATCTCTGCATGTCAAATGGAGATGGGATAGCGCAACGATGATAACGGTTGTCTCGACTTACCGGTCTCCATAGGGATCACCTGTGGTGCAGTGGTTAGCATAGCAACCTACTAAACCCAAGATCGCGGGTTCGCAGCCCGGCAGATGACCTTAGGATTTTTTAAAGGGAGTAAAAAATTCTTAGCTATGCCGTCCTTCGGAAGGGACTTAAAATGGGGGTCCCGACCCTGTGCGATGTCAGGTACTCGTTAAAGATCCCTATCCTAATTATACCTGGATAGGCAAAATTTAGGACTCCCACCGTAGCATCGTCCGTTTAACCATAACAGCATAAAAGTGACGTTAAACGAAATAAACAAACAAACCGGTCTCCATAAACTTCACTAGAACCTATCTGCTTATACTTATTATTTTCTAAATAACTCTTAGTAATGTTACTAAATTATTTTAATTCAATGTTGAGAAAATTAAATAGGTAATCCGAAAAAAAAACTTCAATTTTAAGTCAATGATAAATTAATATTTTAATGTCAAATTTATTCTAAAATCAATAAATATAATAATATAATATAATAATCTGTAAAATAAATCTGTGATAACTTACATATTTTATTTATTTCAAATATATCCTATTCACTTTCTTGTATCCTGATTTCCTTAAAATATTGATCGTACTCGTCCATATTCATCCAGATATATGATAATACAATTTGGAAATACAACAATAATAACTTTTTTTATGTCATTAGATATCTTTCTCTTAAGAAACAAATTGAAAAAATAAACATTTCAATGTTTATTATTATTATTCAGGAATAATATTTTTTTTCTTTTTTTCCTGTTTATATATTGAATATTTATTTGTTTAATCATTTTTACAATTTCTTTTGCATAAATAAAAGGCTATTTCATTTTATTTTATTCACTATGCAGGAAGGACGGGTTATCCTACAGGTTACCACCCTACTCTAGCCATGGTAGGAAGGTCAAGATTTCGTGGGTCTGCCACAAAATAAATTTTTATCCGCCCAAGTAGGATTCGAACCCATGACCTTCAGTACCGAGCGCGCTGAGACCCTCGCCCCAACTCGCTCGGCCACCATTTTTTGGGATTGTTGCATCTTTTTTCCTATGCCTATTTAATATTTTTAAAATATTGGGTAGTTTAAATGTATTTTTAAATAGATAATGATTTGTTTCTTAAATTTAACTATAATGGATTTATTTTTATTATTCATATAAAAGTTTAAGGTACTTCAACCACTTGGAACATATTCGCCGATTACAAATATATATATATATATATATAACTAGATCAAAAAATAGAGAAAAATGCCGCAGACCTCACCCTTCTATTCCCATCCGTGGCAGATATATGATAAATCAAAGACTTTTTGGAGGAAACCACTTTTTTTACCATAAAAGCTTTAATATCTCCATTTTGTTTAAATATTTTTCAAACTTTTACCACATTTTTGGATTTAGCATTTAATTCCCTACAAGAGCAGAGTACATGTAACCTTGAATTTTACAAACTTATGACCTAAAAAACAGCACGATTTTCACCTTATTTGGGGAAGTTACAATGCCTTATATTACTTCAACGCTCACCGTTTTTCGAAACCACTATCCACAAAACGTCAAATCTCACAAAAACATGCAAATTTAATCTGCTTTTGAATGATGTGTTAATAGTCATGATTATGTTTCGTTTACTTTTAAAGGCGAAAAAACATGGAGTTCTCTTTTGGCATACAAATCAGTTACTTGTGTAAACAAAACATTTTGACAATCCCGCAATGGAAATAGGCATTTTTAACATAACAAACTCTTCATTGGAATATAATGGGGAATATTCTTTTTAGGTATTGGTTTGAATGAAAAAAGGCACGTTGTACCGTTTTTTTTTCACCCGCAAAAATGTAACACTTTTATACTCTCTGGGTTTGTTGGTGTTGCTCGGATCGAAAATTTCCCGATTATTTCGTTATTATAAAATCAATGGAAAATATTTTTTCTTATATCTGTACCTCGGAGGTACAGAACACTAAGTCACATTTCCGTAACTTTACAGGAGAGCAGTTTAAAGAAAAAAAAAATTCTATTCCTGAACTTTTTATTATACTTATGTGTTCGAAATAAATCTTGAATTTCCCATCCAGGCTAGAATAGATTGGTAACCCGTCCTTCCTGCCCCAATTGGAGTACATAAGGACGCTATGCCCTCCCCCTCCCCCCTCCCAAAAAAAATAATAAAATAAATAAATAAAAACATTTTTATGTAACTTACCTTACAATTAATTTATCTAGGACATAGAATTTTATACCTCTATATAAAGGAGAAAAAGGTGAATAAGAATACGTAATATTATATTTTTGGTAAAAAAAAGAACATAGTGTTCTGTACCTCCGAGGTACAGATATAAGAAAAAATATTTTCCATTGATTTTATAATAACGAAATAATCGGGAAATTGTTGATCAACAATCCCAGAGAGTGTAAAAATGTTACATTTTCGCAGGTGAAAAAAACGGAACAATGTGCCTTTTTTTCATTTAAACCAATATGGCTCCTAAAAAGTAGGTCCTAGCGTCAAATTCCATGTAACATGAAATAAAACGTTGCACTAAAAAATTATAGACTCATATAGTATAGAAAGAAATATCCATGTCAAAAAATGAAGTTTGAAAACTCTGTTACATGACACTTATTATTTGACTTATATATTATTCTATACAAGAATATATCTCAGCCTAGAGATATGATTTTCAAAACAATGAGTATACTCCTTGAAGTCCTTCCCTAAAGACCCTTCATAAGATGACGAGATAAGAAAGACAATGGACCAGGTGAAGGGAGGGAGGTCAGCCCTCTGCCCCATTACGCTACCTTAAATCAAAAGGGCTATTAAGATTACACAATCGCCCTTAATATTACCTAATTGCTCCCCCAGTGGGCTGGATTAGTGCTAAGAAATACTGCTGAAATACTGGAAATCTTCATTGTAGGTCTCTTCTTTCATTGTAAATGAATGGACGTTCTACTCTGATTATGACCCTGTAGTACTAGGTTCTTACAAAGGAATGACTAGTCAAACCGTGCTTGGATGTCTTTGTGGTGTATGAAAAAAAATGTTTTTTTTCTGTTACATGCTGTATTGATACTAATGAGCCATTCCTACAAAATATTTAATGAATTGATCCTAGTTGAACGAAGAGAAATCGTAAATCGTAGCTTAAGCAAACACATATATCATTTACCCTTACATTGCAAGAGACAAATAAAACTGAATTATTCATATTATTATTATCATCCAAATAAAGTGAAATAGCCTAAGCACAAAACAGGCTGTACCAGTGCTGCCTTCGGTTTTTTTCTAAATCTGGCCTCGGAAATGGATCCAGCGCGAAATTTTCCGTAATGAATAATTTCAAACTAATGTGGCCAAAATGTAACTTATAGCATGTGACTTATACATATCATAAGCAAATATGTATGATTAATTTATTAAAGTATTGCTTGTCTTCCTCATGGTTTCTGTCTTATCTCAACTTTATTTAACCTGCATATCTCAGATCTTCCTTCACATCCATCAGTAGGACGATCATTGTGTGCTGACGACACCACTACTTATACATCCTCCGACTGGATCAATTTAATAGTAAACCATTTAAAGGCTCTCTTTAAGGCCCCCACACACCTACGGATAAACCTCAAGGTTTGGATTGCGCAGTTCTAACCTTCAGATTTATCCGAGGGTGTATGGTGAAAATCTTGAGGTCGTCGCGGTCTGTGCAGACCTAGAAAATCTTATCGAAAAATCATTCTTAAAACTGCGCCGATGTGAACTTTACAGTCCAATCCCAAAGTGCGTGCGCGAACCTTCAAATTCTTCTCCCCATTGTTTGGTTTAGTGTTTTACCTTTTCTGTTTTACCTAGCAAGATGCACCAGGAGTTTTTGGAACTATTTATAAAGATGTATGAAAGTAAGCCGGGCCTGTGGCTGATAAACTGTAGAGAGTATAAGTTGCCGCTTACAAAAAATAACCCGAAAAAACTAAAAGAAATTGAGCCGAACTCCACTAAAGACTATGTTATTAAAAAAGTTGATAATATTAGTATTGTTTACAAAAAATAAACAAAGAATGGGTTCCATAAAATCAGGAACAGCAGCTGACGATGGGTACAAGCCGAAGTTGTGGTACTACACTTTGCGACGCGTCATCCTCTTCGTTCGCGGCCATGGTTGAAAACAATGAAGAAAACCGTTGCGTGTTTGGACGTCTGTTCAGTTCAGATAAATCTCAAGGAAAATTCACGCTCCTTGAGATTTATCTGTGCGTGTGTGGGGGCCTTTAGAAAGTTCAGCATTGATTTTGAAAAATGAAAGATTAAAATGTAACAAAAATACAAGCCATTATATTCACTAAAAGAAGACCACTCGCTACTCAGAACATAATTATAAATGGAATCGTGGCTTGGTCACAATCTATCAACCACCTATGCTTAGAATTAGACCAATCATTAACTTTCTCCAAGCAAGTTAATGACAAATGCAACAGAGCTAAAAGTATCATTAGCAAAATGAATCCATATTTCAATAGATAATCTCATCTATCTGCAAAAAACAATACTACCAATAAACATTTTCCTCTCCTGTCTGCAGATATACCTGCAACTCTAATTACAGGATATTATAAGTTATCCAAATCTCATACATTAAAATAATAAACAACTATCCAATATACGCATCCAATTTCAAACATATTGTCTGATTTAAACCTGTCATATGTTAAACACTACACTCACTTACAAACATC
Organism: Euschistus heros; assembly: GCA_003667255.2. Lineage (NCBI taxonomy): Eukaryota > Metazoa > Arthropoda > Insecta > Hemiptera > Pentatomidae > Euschistus > Euschistus heros. The sequence continues at coordinate 88,448 of RCWM02001085.1, forward strand.
AAAATCATTTTCCGAGAATCCCATAATACAAAAAATAGGAGACTACGACAAGACATCACTAAAAAAATACACCCACAAACCTGCTAAACATTTATTAATAAACATAACATTATATATATATATGTGTGTGTATATATGTGTGTGTATATATATATATACACATATATATATATATATATATGTGTGTGTAAAAAAATATATATATATATATATATATATATAACTCTAAAAACGATACCTATATATATGCATTTTTTATTTCTAATTTACTTTTTCTTGTTTTATTGTTAAGGTTTTTTATTTATTTTTCCTACTATAACTAATTTAAAATGGGTACAAAAACAAAAAACAACGAAAATATGTAAAGCTTCTGTAAGATACAATAAATAAGTTTATAAACAAGAAGAAAAAAATTACTGAAGTATATTTGGGACATTACGAGAAGGAATCTCATAGTAAGATAAATTGCTAATATTAATAGAGACAGATTCCGGTTTCTTCATTTTGTTAAAACCCTTCATGCCTCAATTATAATAATCAACTAATTATTGAAAACCTTTGAGAGTATGTACTAGAGAGTTTTGTGAGACTCTGAAACGATACCTGAAGTTGAATACGATTTGTGTAAAAAATCCCCAGCACCTGATGCACTGAAGAATTTTTGAGAGAACAAGATCGGCATTCAGCCTCTTCCTGTTGAAAACCTTTAGACTATGACGTTTAATCTGAATTAGAGGCTTAGATATATGCTTAAAAATCATGTTTGAAAGAGATTTGAATTGAGGAAAAAAAACTTTCCAATATACAAGTTATATGTTGTAATAGAAAAGTGCTGTCATTGACTGAAGTCCTTTTTCAAAGCAAAATATCATGATGAATGATTTTAATATATTTTTTTTTTATCGATGATAGAGAACGATAGACTAAGGTATAAACTATATAATAAGGTATACTAGATGACCAGTTGGCAGATTATTCGACGGATTTGTCAGGGGATAACACGCTGGCTATTAGGTTGTCTTCTGTCCATGTTCATTGCCCGGAACGCTTAGGGTGGCAATTTTTCAGATTTCCAACTGTCACTATATACATTAAATACTTTATGCACTTAGATGTTGTACAGAATCCTTATTAGTTTAGAAAATTAAAGCCAAAGACAGCTATAAAATGATGAAACAAAAACTATAAATTTTGGAAAAGAAATGATAAAATTTTTAAAAATGGCAATTTTTGATCTTGGTAACCAAATAGCAATTGTTGCTATTAATAAATAGTTTTAAATGACTAAAGTCTTATTGAAAGTAATCAGGGAGTAGCTCATTGGGTAAGGCACTTGGCTACCAAGCTTCCGGGCCCGAGTTCGAGTCCTGCTCAAGGCAGAAAAATTATATTTTTTTATTTCAGCCGTGGATGGACTTCGAGTTTTGGAGACCCTCTTGGAGCACACCCAGCAAATCTACGCTCAATCGGGCGTAATGTCGGCCAAAATCTCCTCCTTTCAAAATCGACAGGCTGCTAGCAGTAAATCCTTATCAAAGTACTGAATCCAAGACTCTTTATATATAGTAGTGGTATTTTTTTTTTTTTTTTTACAATAATAAAAGTACTACCTATTGCAGTTTAAGCAATTCTTTAAATCGTGTCAAAGAAAAGCCGTTCTAAATTCGCATGTAGATTAATAATCATCGCAATATGGATTCTGTTTTCTAACAAATGTTAGATAACACTTCCCTATATATTAAAAGCACCAAAATACTACTAGACATACTATATATAAATATATATACATATATAAACTATCGATGCTAGACATAACGAAGGTAATGAAATCTTCTGATAGCTAGTCTCTTAAGGCTAAAATTATACGGAAATCGCTTTATCTTTCCCAATTATAAAAAAAAATAATATATATAAAAAGCTATACATGTATATTTATATGTACAATTAAGAAGATACAGATTATTTATTATTGTTACCTTTCATTAAAATATTACACTAAAACAAGAAGGGAATGCGATACTCTAGCGCGTAAGGATGAGGTTCCATACTAGGTTCAGAATGGTGTTGGTTTAATTCCCAAATGGTGAATATTTATTTAGTAGCGGACCTGCAAAATGAATTTAGCCACTATCACTCTGGTTAGGACGGGTCGACAACCATTTGGTTACATGCAAAGTGTGGTAAAATACCGATAGTCCCGTGTGCCAGGATTACTCCACTAATAGCAGAACGGCTCAAGAATCCGAGACTAGAACGTGATTTTGACTAGTATTCAAGAAGATGTAAACGTTTTAATTTATTTTGATTCTGAAACGATTGAATTAAATTGATGAATTCTAAATAAAGGATATCACCTCATTAATTCAAAATATGGTAAACCATTTTTATTAATTTCGACTTGAAAAAAAAAATAATAATAATACTTACAAACTGTGAATTTCGGTGTATTTCTATCCTTGTGACGGTTCAGTGTGTACACTTTCTGATATATCTCACTGGTCCAAGAGGGAAGAGGAAAATTATCCGTCCTGTCCAGAAAGATGATCAAAGGCAAAGGTATAAGACTCCTAATCAAAGTGGCAGCGAAAAAGGTAGATGTTTGGGCCGTAATAACTGTTTACATTACATATTCATTCCGAGTCCGACTGGCCTCAGGGGACTCCTGCCTGCCGGCCCAGAAATAACTCGATGTAAGCCGGCTTAATGTCAGGTCCTTCTATGGCCGGAATAGTATTTTAGGGTGTCTTCTCTGGAAATGGCTATCCTTCCGGAAATGTTTTGAATATATGGAAGGAATCCCAAAAACATTCAATGTTTTATGCTGTAATAATGACAATGGTTTTAGTCACCGAATGGGTACACCATTATCATCGGATAATGTGTAACGAAATAAAAAACTCTTTTATAAGAGATCGTCTTTGTCACTTTAGGTTTGTTTTATTTTTTAAAGAAAATAAACCAATAGACAATAGATTTAAGAAAAACAAAGAGAAACTTTAATCAGTTACAATCATAAAATGCTATCTCTTCAAACACTATTTAATTTTCGAGGATTTAAAAAAAAAAAAAAAGTAAATACACTACAAGCTCCTTGTAATATTCTAATACATATATTGTCGCTTCACTGCACACCCCTACAAACTTACCTCTTAAAAATGTGACAGACAACGTTCTAGAGCCAGGCATTAGAACAAACATCGGATCTCTAAATCAAACCACCCTTGATAAGTATCTTAAGAATTATTTAGTGTACAAAATTATTATAAATTTTAACAAAGAGACAAAAAGAATTTTTAATTAAGTCTGTATTCATTCCTATTTTCAGATCTACCAGGATCCAACGATTTTAGACGGCTGAAGGATATCCTTAGCCTCTCCATCCCGACAATTTAATTTCTATCCTATAGAAAATTGATTAAATTGTTTCATTCTAAAAGCCACTGAAAGATCCTTGAACAACTTATTCTTAATTATTAAAACCACTAAGGACGGACACCTTACAAATTTACGATATAGCTAAAAGACACATTCAAAAATATAGACTTACCTGTCAAAATAATTAAAACTCATTACATGATCACCCTGGTACACGTAATAAAGAATAGTATTTTTAGATATGCCTGGATCTAACGATTTTGACGGCCGAAGACTTAAAGCTATAAGCTAATATTTTAATAGACTTTAGATCATCGGTCCTCGATAGCGTTTTCTTTCTCAAGAATCGGTGGTATCGAGAATCGACATATCCTTGATTTAAATAAATTTCATTTCTATTTAAATAACCTAAACCCAAAGTTTGCTTCTTTTATAAAGTTCGGAAGATGCTAGTTGATTCAAATATAGAAATACAGGGGGAAATAATAGATATATTTATTCTTCGATTGTCATTTATTCTTCTGAGTTACTTTTTGTTTGCGAAATTTCGCTTCAGCATTTTCTAAAAAATATGCCAGGACCTGTTGTAAAATTCGATGATTTTACAACTAAATCTTGAACAAACGATTGTGATTGTTGTTAATTGTAACTCAAATTTTATTAAGTCATAGGAGCTTTGGAGGCAGCTTTATTTTTTTACAGTACTCCTGGGTTTAAGCTATACTTTGAGTTATACCTTGTTAATATATATTTCTATAAATTTAGTATATACGCTTACAAGCATTGCAAAGCACTCGATACAAGTGTGATGTGAAATACTAGAGATCTAATGAAATAAAGTTGACAAACTTGTAGGCCTTCATAACAGATGAAAAGTTGATATTGTCACTGAAAGTTCATATAGAAATATTCACATAAGAATTTAATGTGATGACAACACAATAATCGCTTTAAAAATAATTTAAGATGGTTTGGGATGCAGTGGAAGTTGCCAAGAAAAGCAGAATTGTAACAATTTGTTTTATTTTTATGAATTATAAAATAATTTATTTGTTATGTGCTAATTTATATAACTCACAATTAACTGTTTACACCTAATTAATCTTACATAAAATAACTTGTTTCAATTTATACTTTCCTAAAATATTAAATAAGCTCTGATCGGTTTAAAATATCCTGTTTGTTTTTTTTGCTATTTGTGTTTTAGTCAGTAAAAACAATCAACTCATGAGAAACAATCATGTAATTATTTTGATATAAATAAGTTTAGCGAAGAAACTATCTCCTGGCTGAATTAACAGAGTACGAGAATTCAATCAACATGCCAATATCTCTGTAAAATGCGATGTATGATGATGGTCTGATGAATCATCAATTTCTTATGATTTACAGAATGTAGTTATAACTATTTCTTCCCTGATATTCAACTATAGATCAATTTCGAACAGTTGGCTATTGTATACCACTATTACTATCTACTAAAATTGTAGTGATCTGTAAGAAATAATCTACAACTTTTTAAACTACTAACAATGACGTCATCCGATTAAATAGTGTCTGTATATTTTATTAAAGTTTATTTCTGCGCTACAGATAATATACCTCTATGAAGGTATGTCAAGTTTATAACCTTACATTGTAACCTTCCTGTAGATTGTTTATTAGTCAGTGAACCAGATTGTGTATGTCTATACTCACTTATAATTTCTTATCATTAATATTTTGCAATGTCTGAATATGATAAAGTCAAAAAAGGCCGTTTGTTGTTAAAAGGGGAAAAACCCAAGTAAGTTGATTAATTTTTATTTAAGTCATTACCTTAATGTGAAACATGTTTTTTGTTTAATTTTATTTTATTATCCTAATTTTATGAACGTTATTTAGTTCTCTTCTCCTTTTTATCTAAATAAAACGATGCTATCAATTTTAGGAAGAAAAAGAAGAGTAAAGATAAGGAAAAGAAGAAATCCAAAGATACTGAGCCAGTTAAAGATGAAGATAGGATTGAACATGGTAAATATTCAGTTATATCCCATACTTTACAGTATTTAACTGATATTCTTTCTTTAATACCACATACCGATCTATTTTAGGTGGTTGGGGAAAAGTGAAGTATATCAAAGATATTAACGGATCAATTTGTATAGAATTTGGTAATAATTCCTACGTTAAAGCTTTGGACAATGGTTTGTTCACCTTGGGTGCACCGCATGATGAAGGTACATAGTTCAATTCAATTATATGTCATGAAATAATGATTTAAATTATTACTTCATATTATGTTATTAATTTCTGGTTATATCTACTTCAGGCGAGGGGCCATCTCCTGAAGAAATATTAACTGCTGTTCCTGTAAATGATACAAGAGTAGCTTTTAAATCAGGCTATGACAAATACATAGGAGTATCAAAAGATGGCATGGTTGTGGGTAGGGCTGATGCAATTGGTTCACTTGAGCAATGGGAGCCAGTATTTCAGGTAACTATTGAGTTACTGATAATATTCACAACCTATTATTTATATAAACAAATAATTTTTTTTTTTTTTTTTCTAAATGAGGAGCTGCTAGGAATCATAAAATTTAATAGTAGTTATTTATATACAGCTAAAATGATGGAAAAATCTCTGAAGTTAAAATTAAGTCTGTTCTGGTTTGGTGTAAATTCCTTCTCCAGAGCTGCAGAAATGGAAATTCATATCCTTATTTAAAATTATTTGTTTTATTTTAATATATCGTTATTTTTTCTGTATTGGATACTTTTGTGACATTCTATTATTATTATACAACAGTCTAACTGTTAAACTATAGTAATTTTATTTATCTTGTTTTATTTATCTTGTCTTTTTATGGTATCTAATTTTAAACAGTAATCATTGAATTATCAATTAAATTATTTACATTAATAATAGAACCAAGAAACAGTACAACCTTACCAAATACTGAACCCTAATAGTGGTACTGGATTTAATTTTTTTTTAATTACTTACATTACATTACTCAGTTAAAACGACATAGAGTGATATGTTTCAATCAGTTCATTCATATTTTTTGAACCACTGAGATCAAATTTAATTTTAACACCACATTTTTGTATATTTTAGGATGGCAAACTTGCCCTCTTGAGCTCAATAAATTGTTTTATGTCTGTTCGTGACGATGATGACTCAGTAGTTGCAATAGCTCGTCAAGCTGGTTCCAGAGAAATGTGTAGTATTCGCACACAAAAGCATGAAGAGTTAAATAAAACACCTGATCTTCCTCCTGAAGAAAAGGGCTCTATTTCAGAAATTGAACTGAATTATGTGTAAGTGATTTTTCTTTAAATAGTGTAATTTAACTTATTGCTTAGTCATCCAAAAATAAAAGAAAATGGCTAAACTGATTAAATCTAATTATCTTACATTGTCCTAATATAAAATTAGTTGTAAAATGTGTTGATTCCAAATGTCGATTCTCAATTCCACTGATTCTTGAGAAAAAAAAACTCAGTATCAAAGATGGATGATTCCTAGGAAATGATCGATACTACATATGTTGTTGGTAGTTTAGTTATATCTGATTATGTAATTATTATAGGTAAGTTCTTCTTTCTAATGATTAAAAAAATAGTTTGCAACGTTAGTTTTTTTAGTTGGAATGCCAGAGCAATTTTTCATGTACTAAATCAATACTGATTGGAATAGCATTTAATATCATACTATTTATAAATTAAGTATTGCTGTCACTATCTGAATGTTGAATTGTTGAAGATATGTAATCGCTATTACAACGTAAAGAAATCGGATTTTGTGCTGCCATAGCTGAACACTAATGAAATAAATGCAGCCAGACAATCGCACCCTTTTATTAAACTTTTTCATTTTACTAAAATTAAAGATTATTTTCATTTCATCACTTGTTCAAATTAATTTTCAGACCTTAATGAAATATTAAAACAAAATCTTGAAATACATCAGTGTATTCACCCACTTATAGTGTTCCGGAAAACTTTTACTAGTATTTGTGATTTCTGAAGTTATAAATGAACCAGATTGTTTGATTTATCTTCGTAAGTAGGAATTTGTTAAATATTTTTTGTTTTTTTCTCTTTCACAATTAAAACCAAAGTAATAAGTATGTTATAGGTTACTGATGTTGTTTGCTGTTTACTAATTTATTTTTTGAATAATTATTGTTTTTTTAATTGATTTGGTTTGCCTTTTTTACTTTAATATGGAGATTACTTTTTGTAACAATGGTTGTGATAGTTTTCCCTGTCGGAATTTTTTTTATTTTTACTAAAAAAAGTTTAGAAGTAAGTTACATATATAACAACAGAAAAATATCAGTTATCTCTTTTTTGCTTAGCACAACAGAGTAAACTATTAAACTTCAGGGAATATTTATATTATATATTGTTAAATTCTTATGTCCATTCTATTTATTTATTTTTTGATATGTGTTGAAAATATTATAAACACGATAGAATAAATTAAAAAACAAAAACTTAATAATAGTTGAAGAAGATTGTCAGGGATGCTGCAGGAAGAATCAGTTTTATATCTTTAAATAAGAAGTGCTGACATTTCTATCTGCTAGGCAGTCACAATGTCTGTACTCCTTAAATTATTTTTTTTTAAACTTGGATGTGAAGTTTATAAATTCGACTGTATTCCTGACCATCTTCTTCAACCATAATTTTTTGTATTTTACTTCATTCTGTCGTGTCTACCATTTCAAAAAAAGTCCATATTTTCATCATTGAAAATTCCAATAATATGTACTAATTAGAATTAACTATAATTCTAGTTATGATACTAATTTCAAGTATATATTTTTTTAGGAAAAAGTTTCAAAAATTTCAAGACAAAAAAATCCGCATCAATACAGAAGATCCACATGTTTTGAAAAGAGCAAGAATGGACGGAACTCTGCATGAAGCCCTTCTTGACAGGCGAAGTAAAATGAAGGCTGATAGATATTGCAAATAAATGTAAATAGTTTATATCTCTGAATGTAGATTGTTAATTTTATGATTTTAAAATTATAATGTTTATACTGAAATAATAAAATAAATTACTATCCATTTTTCGTTTATTTTTTTTCTGGAAGTGATGAGTATAAGTGTGGAAATCTGATTTACATTTATAAGTAGTGGTATGCACCCAATTTGTCTTATCAATATCATTATTAAAAAATAGAAAGGTTAATAGTTTTGCCCAACCAAATCTTTTGCCCCAACAGTTGTTTCCTTTCGAAATCTGGACCTCCTGTCATTTGAATCCGTACAATCTGACCTCGATTCCATCCAATGGGATATAATATATTCCTTTACCTCGATTGAGCTGATGATCTCTACCCTCACCGCAAACCTTCATTCAATTTTAAATACCCATGCTCCTCTGAAAACCCTAAAGATGCACCGTCCTTCTGCTCCATGGCTGACAGCTGAGATTAGAGAGCTGATGAAAAAAAGGGAAGCAGCCAGACGCAAATTTCGTCGAACTCGATTGCCATCAGATTGCACTACCTTCAAAATTTTACGTAACCAAACCCAATCCGCCATCCGATACTCTAAATCCAAATACATGCATAATTCCCTTTCTACCGCTCCCGATTCTAAATCCAAGTGGAAAATCCTAAGAAAAATAACCTTTCCTGACCCCAACTGCAACTCCTTTCCTGTTTCACCCGATGAACTAAACCAACATTTCATTTCATTAGCTCCAAACCCTCCGCTCGATGCGGAAATAACTTACCCTAGCTTTGATCCAACCAACTTCTTTTCCCATGTATCCTATGATGACATACTCTCGGTCATTAAGAAATCCCGCACAAATGATTATGGACTCGATAATATTCCATTTAAACTCATCAAAGCATGCCTTTCCGCACTTATTCCTATCCTTCACCACATTTACAACCTTTCCCTTAAAAATTCGATATTTTTTTCCTCTTGGAAATCAGCACTTGTCCGCCCCTTGAGTAAAATCCCCAATCCCGCCTCCCCTAGTGACTTCCGCCCGATTTCCCTCCTCTCCAACCTATCCAAACCACTGGAACGGATCGTTCAGTCCCAACTCTCCGTTTTCCTAGAAGAACGCTCCCTCCTTACTCCATATCAATCCGGTTTCCGCCCCGGATACTCCACCCAATCTGCCCTCCTAAAAATAACGCAAGACTTACACTCCGCAATCAATCACAAAGAGATTACCATCCTTATCATTTTAGATTTCTCAAAGGCTTTCGATAATGTTGACCACAACATCCTTCTATCCAAACTCCGAAACCTTTCCTTGTCCAAATCTGCCTTACTTTGGTTTAAATCCTTCCTTTCCAGCAGATCACAGTATGTAGTCATTCCAAATAAACCTCCATCCAAGACCCTACCTCTTTCCCGTGGTGTTCCTCAGGGATCTTCACTTTCGCCCACACTCTTTTCTGTTTACATTAATGACCTTCCCCTTTCCATCCGTCACTGCCGGTATCACCTTTACGCAGATGATCTCCAAATCTATTTATCCTTTCCCAATTCTGACCTACTGCAAGCTACTAGAAAAATCCAGGAAGACTTGGATCGAATCTATAACTGGGTAGTGTCGAACAAGTTGAATTTAAATACTGAAAAGACCAAAGCGCTTGTAATAGGTTCGAGTTACCTCCTGAAAACCATACCTCCTATTCCCCCCATTTTCCTGAACAGTGATCCTATCAAATTCCCTTTTTCCTATACCCCTCAGTCAAAAATCTCGGAGTCATTTTCGACCAAACCCTATCCTGGAAAAACCATGTATCTGAAATTTCCCGTCGCACCATCCCAATCCTTAAACGTCTCAATTACGTTCGCAATCTTCTTCCTTTCGAAACCCGCAAATTACTAGTATCTTCCCCCACTTCGACTGCTGCTGTGCTGTGTATGGGGGTGTTTCTGGTGATCTTGAGGCCAGACTCAAAAGACTGTTTAACTGCTGCATTCGTTTTATCTTTGGGATCCCCTAGAAGCGCCCATGTTTCACAATTTTACGCGGAGTTACAGTGGCTCTTTCCTTCCTACCGCCACCAGTATTTTCTGGCATCCTTTCTCTACCAAACAGTGAAATCCCAACGTCCACTTTACATTTCTCAACTCCTTCAGCTCAAATCCTCCGTTCTTACCCGCCAAACCCGTTCCCACCCATCAGATTTGTACAGTCCTGCTCATTGCTCGCTGCTTTGATCATTCCTAATCCGATCCTCGTCCTTATGGAACTCCATCCCTTACACCATTCGCCATTCAAACACCCTATCCGCTTTCAAATATCACTTATTTAACTACCTACTGTCCATCCAGATCCATGAAAACTGTCATTAGCCACATAGTTATATAAAATATAAAAGTTTTGTACACAAAATTTTATTGTTTTTACACAATTGATTCACAAAATGAATCAAAATATTTCTGTTTTCTTTAATCAATATTTTAAGTTTAATTTTGATTTGTTAACGCTATTATTTTACCATTTTATGATATTTAATAATATTTTATAACCATCTTGAGGCTCTGAGGCCCCTAATTGTACATAATTTTTTATTCTTAAGGGACTTAAGGTCCCAGAATAAATAAAGAACTTTAAAAAAAAAAAAAAAAAAAAAAATAGTTTTATACTAAATTTATTTTAAAAATTTTATTCAACTTAGTTTCTTGGCATTGCGAGTATGGGTCTCAAAGGTCATAATAGTATTGTTTACAGTTAAGTGTTTATTTACTTTATCACATACTTTAAACCACATTCTGAAATAAACACCAACGATAACGAATATCCTTCTTATCCTTCCGTAGTATTCTGAGTTATGTCCTTATCAGTTCAATGTTAATAAAATTGAGTAAAAACAACAGTTGCTTTCTCGTGGATTTAGTTATTGTGCAATAGCAAATAGACTTTATAAGAGTTTTAGTTGGAAACATCATAAAAAAGAATGAAATGGTTCGAACCCTTAACATATGATGCTCTGGGAGACCACAAAAGTATTCTCTGAAAGAGAAAAAGAATTCATAGAATAGTGGCAAAAGCACTCCCTAATTCTGCCTTTAACAAAACAGCTAAGATTTAACCAACTTTTAGCTTGCAAACAGTGAGGAATCTAATCCAAAGTTTTGATTACCATTGTTGAGTTCAAAGAAAGAAACCACTCATAATTGCAGTTAATCAAAACAAAATCCCGTTGAAGTTGGCCAAACCCTACAAAAAAGAAAAATAAACCGCTTGAGTTTTGAAAAAGTTTATTGTTTTCAGATGAAAGCTAATTCAATATTTTTTGGCTTTAATAATGATAAATATGTATGGTGAAAATCAAATGTTGGAAAATTTGGAACACACATATCTTTCAGCAATATAACGATGCAAAGCACACTGCTAGTTAAACTCCCTCCCAACCTCTTTTTTGGCGGACTGTATATTTTATTTCTTTATTTTAGTTCTGGAATCGGTACCATATCTTGACGTTATTTATTTATTACTGATTTATAATCAGTTTTGAAATATTTGTAGAATCGTCTTTGTGTCTACTGTGCAATAGGAAAATGTTTATTAACTATGATTAATCCCTAGCATTGAGAGCATTGTCATGGACTCTAACCCTGACTACCTTCTCTCTAGCTCTAATGATAGCATAAATTTGTTTTTTTTTTTCCAAAATATTGATGTTAATGATAAAACAACACTTTCATTATCAATATGATAAGACATTTCTAGAAAAAAATTATTATTTTAATAATAATTAAAAGTAAGTAATAGAGATTATTAAATATTTATTTGGTAATTTATTTATTATAACTGAGTTTAAATTAGAAGTTATTGAATAATTGTAATGTCTAATTGATATTTTATCAATCTTTAATCTTTTAGTTGTATATATTATGTTTGAATCTATGAGTCCTTCATTTTTTCAATTTGTTTAATAAAAAATTAACTATTTACCTGGTAGTAAAAATCAACTATTGTTTGTCACTAATATTTTGATTGAAACAAGAAACAATCGTACTCTTGTAGAACTGTCGGTTCTTTTATAAATATACTCTAGAATCAAAATTAATGCATTATCATAACTTCAGCTTTTTTTTTTGTTTTAACTTTCTATTTCATGTGATTTTTTTTGTTCAGTATTCTTTTTGTTTGCATATAAATTCGTATTGTAAACAACACTCAAATTTTTCAAGGATTCAATTCATTGTTATAGGATTTAATGAAAGTTTTTATCATTTTAAAACAAATTTATTTGATTCCTGAGACAATATGTGTTATTAATTAAAATATAAGTAACTCTGTAAGGATATAAGGACACTGTTTTACAGATCTGCCAGAATCTGACGATTTTTTGAGACCGAAGGACATCCTTGGCCACTCTCTCCATCCACAATTAGAATTAGCTTTTTTGTCCTTAAGGATAATATGTTTTCAACGGTTTTTTTAAGTTATCCGAAGGATAACTTCCGCCATTGTTGTCCTCCAGGATACTGTTTTAAAATATTTACAGTTTTAAGATGGTGGACCTTAAAAGGACACTTATTTGAAATATTAGACTATTTAACTGTTTTAAGATGGCGGAAGGATATTCATTCGTTGTTAACGCATTCTACAGGAGGCTGGAGATAGTTTTTCAACACTAACGACCCCTTCCCGTTTACTCTTTTTGCTAAAAAGGTATGATATAGAAGAGTGGTGGTGGGGGTTCGGGGCAGGATTAAGAGATGGCTCCAGCTATAAGGACACTGTTTTACAAATCTGCCAGGATCTGGCGATTTTTGAGGCCGAAGGACATCCTTGGCCACTCTCTCCATTCACAATTAGAATTAGCTTTTTCGTCCTTAAGGATAATCTGTTTTTAACGGTTTTTTAAGTTATCCGAAGGATAACTTCCGCCATTGTTGTCCTCCAGGATACTGTTTTAAAATATTTAACGGTTTTAAGATGGTGGACCTTAAAAGGACACTTTTTTTAAATATTTGACTATTTAACTGTATTATAACTCTGTAAAAAAAATTTAAAAATTTATTTATGTTTTAAAACCTATAGATTACAATTTTACTCTAAGGAATTATAAATTTAATTCTAGGTTGGATATAATATTTGTACTTCAGTCACGTTTACTTTTTTTGCCTTCTTTGTCATTTTTCTTCTTTTGGCATAGCCTGCTTATAAATTTCACACTGTATATGAAAAGGACTGCAAGGCCTATTGCTATTGCTATGAACAGAGCAATAACATCAAGCAGCCAATTCTGATACCAAGCTAGATCCAAAGCAGCAGGCCGCAAATGATGGGCGCCATTATGCCTGAGGACATACTCTAACCAGAACATTGTATTGTTCATTGTGCTCATGGGCCTATCTTTGAATATCATACTCCTCTTTTTGACATTTTCTTTGAATCTGAAACAAACAATTATAATAAATTTGAAATGATATGATAACTGCTTTTCAAAGGTGCCTAGTTGATGCAATAATTAGACAAACAGCCAATAATTTCAATTTATATAAATTTTTTTTTTTTACTCTATCCTTTGAATCATTGATGTCTATACAAGTATTTAAATTGTATTAGAAACCTAGACTCCTTAAGGAATCTGCAGTACACGGCACCTTAAAATAAAATAAATAAATAAAAATAAAATATGCCAAGAGCTTGTTTTTGTAGTGTTTGTCAATACTTGGACATGGCTATTGACTGTTTGAATATTGAGAATCGTGGAGAGTAAGAAATAAATTTTTAGATACTTTCATTTAAATCTATATGATATATACACAACTAAGTATTACATACGAAAGGAAAGTAAGTGTCTCAAAAGGTACTCAAGAAAAGGTCTACACTTGTATGGTAACTCTAGTTTTTATAATTGATACATTAGAGCCAAGTTAAATAGAACATAGGATCAAATGGGAAGGCTTTCCAAGTCTGGTCTAAAACTTGGTGAAAGACGTTAATGTCAAATAGCAGCCTTAAGACCTTGGATATCTAATGGTAGTGGTGCCAAAGGTGATTGAAGACCTTAAACAAGACAAATTTGGATTAAAAGTTCAGCAGCCTTTAACTAAGGCTGGGCACTCAAAAGAATTCATTGTAAAACGCCCTTAACAAATCCAATAATGGTTAATGAAATTGATCTTGAGCTAGATAAACTGCATGAGGTGAACCAGCAAGCTTCAGAGGAGTAGGAATCTCAACCTGCTCCAGCTACCTGTCTTAAAACAATCATGACATTGGCTGACATTTTTAAGCGTTTGCCATTGAGTTGGACTAAAATTGTGAAATACACTTCACTTGTATCACAATGAGTGATAGATGAAAGTCAATCTGCTCTGAAGAACTTGGAACAGAATAACCAAGAAGTTTGCCATACCCTTCTTCTGTGGCCTGGAGATAATCCTAAATAAGAGATATATCTCTTATTAAGAGTGTTCATTACTAGTCCACCCAAAAATAAGACTAGCTATTTTGAAATATCTGGTTAACTTAGCTGAAGGAGTATTGGCCGATCATGTTCATTGACTACATAGATGCCTCCATTCAAGAATGGAAGAGTCTCGCAATAACAATTAGGGTAGGATAGCTTGAAGAAAGAATCAGAAAGCCTTACAACAATATCCTCATTGCAGATATTGTCGATGAAGAACAGGAAGAGCTAAAGGACAATGTGGATAACCAGTAAATATATTAATTTTATTTAAAAGAAAAAAGATATGTTATGAAAATGTGTTTTATTGGCAGCATTGTTATATGTCTTAGTTGCATTGTAAAATTGATAATTTCGTGATACATTTTACCATTACTGTCACCTGGTCATATCATTACCAAATGTAGACAATAATTATAAAAATCCAAAAATCTATTGTTTAGAAATTTATTTATTGTTCTTATAAGTATTTTACTAATTATTATAATCTGAAAATATCACTAATTCTTTACTTAAAAAGTATAAATCTTTGGAAAATAAGGTAAAATACATGGATAAGAATTATTTTGGTTACATTACTATTGTGTCAGTTTTGTGTGTGGCATGAATAGTACTCCCCTAGTTTTTTTTTTTTGTTTTTTTTTTCATAAATATATTTCAATTCACTTTCATCCTCAATTATTGAGTTAAAACTCTTTTCTACGAACAATGAATAATGTTACTATCTTGTGATATGATCATATAATGTATGACCATATCATAAAATAGCCACTGGTTGATTATATTATCAAACTTTCTCTATTCTTTAGTTTGATGAATGTTTAACAAATAGAGTGAAAAAAAAAAGGACCATCTGAAAATGTCTGCTTCTTTACAAAATGATTAATTCCACAATGTGATCACAACTTATGTATGTTTCTGAGCATAGTACCCCCAAACTCCTGTACCATCAAAAGGCAAGGTAGAGGTTAAAAGAATGATAAATAAATAATAAAAAAATATAACAAATACTCCCAAATACATTTTGTAGATTATTCAAAACCAATTTTCTTTTATATGAAAGTTTTCTTCATTTCATACTTAATAGAAAAAAAAATGGAACAATGTACTAACATTTGGTATAATAATAGAATATGAGGTTTGGCATAAAAATAATTCATGGAGTTAACCTCCAAAAGTTTTAATTTGGTAATTATAAATTATTATCATCCACATTTAATATTTATGATATTGAATCCAATAAAACTCACTTTGGATCATTAAGTAATTTATCCAAAACTGTGGATAGTTCCTTCTCGGTAACGGTGTCTACATCTATATTCAAGCCCATTCCTGAATGTTCAACCATTTTTAAGTTATAATACTGATCCCCAAACAAAGGAGTTCCTAAAATTGGTACTCCGTTGTATACAGCCTCAGTGGTACCATGTATTCCTCCGTGAGTGATAAATAAACGGATATTCGGATGACCTAAAAATTAGTAAGCATTTATTAAATTTATTTAGCTATGATTATGTTGATTATAAAAAATAAAAAAAAATTACTACAGAAACTTGAATTCATTTTTTTTAGATCTGATAAACAGTATGAAGAAATGGCAGAAAGAACTTTTATTTGATTGCACATCTAGTTTCCCAGATTTTTTATAGCAGTCCTAATAATGACTTTAAATTCATATAAAATTTACTATTTCATTAATTAAACACATCTTTATTTTCATTAAAATAAATATAAGATAAAAATCCTCGGAGAAAATTATTTTGCAGGTTTATTCAGAGAGAGAAAAAAAAAGCATTATCCATTCATAAGATTTGTTTACAGACTTTTGCGATTTTCTTCATCATTTATTTAATTTGTTACTTATTTTTCAACATCTTTCTTTTATTTTTAATATTTTTTGTCATCGCTGCTTTTGACAGAGTGAACTTTAATTGTTCATATATGTGGAAGCAGTCTAAAAGAAACTATTATATATTGCATGCTGACATTTTGTCCCACAATGTGGGCCATTTGGGAATGATATTTGCTTATGCTAAAACTTATCCTATATATTTTTAATTTCATTGGTTAATATTTGAATTGAACTCAAGTAATTTAACTTACAAGGGGACGTTTGCAGTTGTAACTCACAGATTTGAATGCCGATTTTTGTGTAGGTAGTAGGGACCTATAATAGTGCAAAACTAGAGTTATAGCCGCCAATGGGCATAAGGAGCCGAGAAAAAAAATAAAATATGAAAATCACGTTTTATTGTTTTTCTTAGCTCTTAATCAAGATAGAGAAATGATTCTTTCACGTTCAATTGCAGTTGTGTATGTTATTTTTAATAAAAATAATTTGTTATGCTCAAGACACTGCCTGGCTTTAGGGTGCTCAAAAACTTCAAAAAAATGACAAAATTCCTAGAAAATCCGCTGTAAATCAGTGGAAACTTTTTTTTATGAGCAACTGACCTCACATTTCGATTTAACGCACCATAAAATCCTTATATGTGAAATTTCATCAAAATCAAAAAATATTAATTTTTTACCCCTTTCGAGGAGGTTGAAATTTTGAAGTTGAGATTACATCAACAATTTCTACAGGCCACAACAACTGCTGTGTTCTACCGATTACAATAGTAATAGAATCACAAGAATCGGCATACATTCTGATTTTTATCCATGCATAATACATTGGGTTTACTCAAGATTTTAGTGGACAAAAACTGATGTGAATGGAAAAATCCGAGGTCAGCTATAACTTGAGATATCTCAATAAGGGAAAATCCAGCGACCTCCGAATTTATACTGAACTATGCAGTTTTACGGCTTCTAAATGGCATTAAAATTTTGTCTTAATCGGTGGTGAAATATGTGAGATAGGGCAAATTATTTACATTTCTTCAGAAATTGACAGCCCCTTGCCTACTAAAATCCTACACAATTTTAAAGGTAAAAAAAAATTATTTTTGAATTCGATAAAATTAAGTTTCTACATGTTTTTGAGATGAGGAACGTGAAAGTAATATCAATTTTTAGTTTAAAAATTTTCCTTACCTATATTATATAAATAAGACGTTTTAAAATGACATATTTTAATTTCAAATTGCATAGAAATCCTAAGATTGACGAATAATATAATCTTAATATCAGGTTTTGGTTAAAGAATACTTTTTTTTTTTTTAATTGGACTTATTTGAAATTTATCTTGTAAAAACTAAAATAATAATAGAAATAGATCATTTTAAAACGTCTTATTTATATAATATAGGTGAGGAAAACTTTTAAACTAAAAATTGATATTATTATACTATTACTATAACTAAAAATTGATATTATTTTCAAATTCCTCATCTTAAAAAACATGTAGAAACATAATTTTGTCGAAATCAAAAATAATTTTTTTTTACCTTTAAAATTGTGTAGGATTTTAGTAGGCAAGGGGCTGTCAATTTCTGAAGAAATGTAAATAATTTGCGCTATCTCACATATTTCACCACCGATTAAGACAAAATTTTAATGTCATTTAGAAGCCGTAAAACTGCATAGTTCAGTATAAATTCGGAGGTCGCTGGATTTTCCCTTATTGAGATATCTCAAGTTATAGTAATAGTATAATAATATCAATTTTTAGTTTAAAAGTTTTCCTCACCTATATTATATAAATAAGACGTTTTAAAATGATCTATTTCTATTATTATTTAGTTTTTACAAGATAAATTTCAAATAAGTCCAATTAAAAAAAAAAAAAAGTATTCTTTAACCAAAACCTGATATTAAGATTATATTATTCGTCAATCTTAGGATTTCTATGCAATTTGAAATTAAAATATGTCATTTTAAAACGTCTTATTTATATAATATAGGTAAGGAAAATTTTTAAACTAAAAATTGATATTACTTTCAAATTCCTCATCTCAAAAAACATGTAGAAACTTAATTTTGTCGATTTCAAAAATAATTTTTTTTACCTTTAAAATTGTGTAGGATTTTAGTAGGCAAGGGGTTGTCAATTTCTGAAGAAATGTAAATAATTTGCGCTATCTCACATATTTCACCACCGATTAAGACAAAATTTTAATGTCATTTAGAAGCCGTAAAACTGCATAGTTCAGTATAAATTCGGAGGTCGCTGGATTTTCCCTTATTGAGATATCTCAAGTTATAGCTGACCTCGGATTTTTTCATTCACATCAGTTTTTGTCCTCTAAAATCTTGAGTAAATCCAATGTATTATACATGGATAAAAGCAGAATGTATGCCGATTCTTGTGATTCTATTACTATTGTAATCGGTTGATCACAGCAGTTGTTGTGGCCTGTAGAAATTGTTGATGTAATCTCAACTTCAAAATTTCAACCTCCTCGAAAGGGTTCACTTAGTAAATTTAATTTAATTAAACTAATATACAATCGATTAGCCCAACTCTGCGATTTTGTATGTAATGCTTGAAAATTATATATATATATTTTTTTAAGATTACACCAAATAATGTTAATATTGATTGTTTATGTATATTTATCATTAATAATAAACATAAATAAAAAATCAGTCAAAAACTTCTTTACAATTATTTAAATTACAGATTTCAATGATATAAATAATGTTAGGTATGAAAAATACAAAATTTTCTATAATTTTACAATATTTATATAAAGAAGAGTATTTGAGCATTTTGTTATAATTGTAATAAATAGTATATTTTTATATTTTACTCACAAGGGGACATTTTGAGTTGTAACTCACAGATTTGAATGCCCGTTTTGTGTGGGTAGTAGGGGCCTATAATAGTGCAAAACTAGAGTTATAGCCGCCAATGAGCATTAGGAGCCAAGAAAAAAAATAAAATATGAAAATCACATTTTTTTTTTTTCTCAGCTCTCAGTCAAGATAGAGAAACGATTCTTTCACTTTAGTTGCAGTTATGTATGCCATTTGATATAAAAATACTTCCGTTATGCTCAAAACCCTCTTACTATTGTAATCAGTTGAACACAGCAGTTGTTAATTGTTGATGAAATCTCAACTTCAAAATTTTAACTTCCTCGAAAGGAATAAAAAATCAAAAATTTTTTATTTTGATAAAATTTCACGTATAACAGTTTTATGGTGCGTTAAATGGAGATTTGATGTCAGTTGTTCGTGAAAAAAAATTTCCACTGATTTACAGCGGATTTCCTTGGAATTTTGTCATTTTTTGAGCACCCTAAAGCCGGGTAGGGTCTTGAGCATAACGGAAGTATTTTTATATCAAATGGCATATGTAACTGCAATTAAAGGTGAAAGAATCATTTATATATCTTGAATGAGAGCTGAGAAAAAAAATAACATGTGATTTTCATATCTTATTTTTTTTCTCGGCTCCTAATGCTCATTGACGGCTATAACTTTAGTTTTGCACTATTATAGGTTCTTACTACCCACATAAAAATCGGCATTCAAATCTGTGGGTTACAACTCAAAACGTCCCCTACAGTAAAACATATTTTCTTATCATCATATTTTTATTTTCTTCAAGATACTTTAACTTTTTCATTTATATTTATAGTTTTACTTACTAAGTATGCTGGCCTGAGGAAACCATGTGCCTATTTTAACATTATCCGGTTTCCCTGGAAGTGTTTCATTCTCCCACTTCATTAAAACCCGTTGCTTCAATTTACTGAATACAGACATAAAACTTGAGAGTACTGTGGGATCCATATTGGTCATTTTATAGTGTGAACCCCATGTAAAGAAAATAACACCATCTTTGGATTCATTCATGAACTTTTCTAAATCCTGAAAAAAAAAAAAAAAAAAAAATCAAATATATTCTCTGTAAAATGTTAAAACATAATGGTAAAGCCTTGGTTATAAAAATTTGTCAATGCTTTAATGCACATATGCAGGAACAATATTCATACTACCTATTGCCGTCATTATAAGTAGTTTGATATTCTTGACACAGATCTCTGTTAATTAGTTATTTTTAAACAAATAAAAATTGATTGTTTAATTTAACTATGGACTAGAAGTTTAGTATTGTGGTTAAATTAAAAAATATTTGTTAAAGAAATAAAAGAATAATATAAAAATTAAAAAAAAAAAATTATAAAATGGATATTAGTGGGAAGACATTTGTAATTGAAATTGTAAAATGTTGAAAATATAATCATTAGATATAAATAAGTTCTAGGTTGGTACTACATATAATCCAGTAAACAATAGTTGAACATCATGCAGTTGAACTTTAATTAAGTTATGTGCCTTTTATTATAATTGGCAATAAGTAAAATCACAGAAATAAGGAAAACTAGTTTAACTGTAATGCCAGATTGTAAAAATGGATGTGATGTAATTTATAACATTTTTTAGTATCCTGAAGACGGGAATAGAAGTCCCGAGACATGTCATACATTTATAATAAATCGAGGAGTTATGTCATACACATCTTTCACATAAATCTTTAAAATGTTTGTGTTTTTTTTTAAACTAACGTCTTGATGTAAATGATTATTATATTGTCAGTTCAGAAGAAGAAAATGGATATTATAAAAAGGTTCTTATCTTTAAATTCAATTAAATTCTGATCAGAATTAATGTAGACACCTGGAGATCACTATAGATCCAGCAACAATTATTTCATCATTAACACTTTGTTATAAACTTTTACAAGTTTTAATATCTTTTCGAAGTCTTAAGAACTAAGGTTATTAAAGTAGCATCTGTGAGATATAATCTGTATCCAAGCCAATACCCATAATATCAGGTTAAACAGTTTAAAAAATATTTCATTTAGGTGATACATAACAACCATATCTCACTCTCTAGGGAAAATTAAACCATTAGACCATTTTTCAGAGACTCAACTTCTCTTGTTTTATCCTTATTTCTTAACTGATTTTATTTTCTAGTAAAAAAAAATAAAATAATAATAACCCAGGAAAAAATATAGCAGTTATTTTCTCAATTGATTTTCATGTTTTTTTTTTGGTGCTGAATCTGAATTTAAACTTAGCTTCCTCTAAAAGCTTTTGCACTCTGAAAAATCCACAAAAAGTTTTTTTTTATTTATTTATAAAATTGCTGTTTTACACTACAAACTGAAAAATATAATTTTTTTCTGAAACCTCAAGTTTATGAGGGATTAAAGTTGAAACACAAAAAAAAAAACATATAAATCAATTGAAAAATAATTCTATATTCCCCTACAAACTAGCTGGTTACTGGTCAATCTTTTAAAAAGGTCATTTATAAAAAAATATATATATATATGTGTGTGTGTGTATAAAATTGCAATTTTGGTTTATTTTCGGTGTCTTAAAAATGGCAAATTAAATTTTCTTCTTCTTCTTCTTCTCTCACTATCTCCTGAGTGCTGTTAAGCGTGGAGTAGCATTCTCTGACCATCTTGTCCAATGGTCCCTGTCCTGTGTAAGCCTTCTCATCTCTGGCATGGTGCTTCCTCTTGCTGTGCCCATTCTCTCAATCAAGTCTTCATACATGAGCCTTGGTCTGCCTTGAGGACGCCTTCCTCCCGGTCTTACTTCTAATAGCCATCTGGCCTTACGGTCATCTCCCATTCTGTTAACATGACCAAACCACTTCAATTGTCTTTCCTTGATCGTATCCAGAACGGATCGAACTCTTAGTTCACCTCGGACCCTTTCATTCCTTATTCGGTCTCGCCTGGTTTTTCCTAATATTTTCTGTAGGAATCTCATTTCCGCAGATACTATCCTGCTAGCATGGCGGTCCAAGAATATCCAGCTTTCCGATCCATACAGTAGTACTGGGAGAAAAACTGATTTGAAAAGCAGAATCTTTGCTTTCCTGCTCAACTCCTGTTTTCCAATAAGTGTCGTGGATATTTGGTAGAATATTCCGTTGGCCTTTTGGACTCTATTCATAATCTTCTGGTCTATTCTTCCATCCTTATAGATCATTGTTCCCAGGTAGCAGTAGGCATCGGTTTGCTCAAGGGTCTCTCCATTGCAAGTGATTCTTAGATCATTGTTCCTTCGCACACATCACCTTGCTTTTGGAGGCATTGATCTGCGGGCTTCTTAGTTGCAGTTCTTCTTGCCACTCATCCACAGCGACCTGGAGAGATTCAGCAGTATACTGCTGTGTGTGTGGTATACCAATACCACATCATCTGCATACAACAATGCCTGTACCAACACTGGAGTCATATTCCAATATCCCACTATTGCTCTGGGTGTCCTCCTTTTACAGAATTTCCAAATTGAATCCATAAAAATTATGAACAGTAGGGGGCTCAGGCTATCACCCTGTTTGACTCCCTTATAGAAATGGAATGACCTGGACTCAGTGCCGGTTAGCCTTATTACTCCCTGTTACACTTCGATAAAGGTGGGAAATAAAAAAAAAAAAAAAAAAAAAAAGTTTATAGGAGGAGTTTGGAAGTCAAGTTTTAACGTTAATTTTTTTTTTATGTTAATTTTTTTTAACATTATTTTTTTTTTTTCTGATTTCGATTTCATGTTAGTTTTCCTTTTTTTCAATTGCTTTAATAAGAAAGATGAATAGTGAAAGCTGAATGTTAAATAAAACAATGTTGGTGATGCCCCTATCCACGAATTATTAAATTCTAAATTTCTTTTGCCAATAAATTTTTCCATTTCTTTTAATAATAATTTTCATTACAGAAATAATTAATATTGTTAATTTTATTAAGGTAAATGAATTGTGATGGTAAAATAGACCAGAATTAAAAGTTTGATAAAATACGTCGACGGATTAAGAGTGATAATAATAGGTGACGGAACGAAAACAAAAGCCAAAACAAAAGAAGATAGACAGGTCTCAACGGAGAGAAGTGATTGTGTTGAGGTAGGAGACAGACGCTCATTAAACGGCAAGGCCGGATTTTCATTTCTTTCTTTGAAATTGGACTCCAAATATTGGAATTTTGGATTCTTACCCGACAGGGGATTTATTCATCGAAGAAAATTTATGAGTCATCTACAGCTCTAAGTGGACTCAACAACAAAATTGGAGAAGAAGAAATTGTGGCCGTCTCTTGATACCAATACATCGCTCGTTAACGCCGAAGGGTGCACCCAGATAAGTTTTATTTTATTTTAAGTTTATTTGTGCTGGTACCAGAATAAATCAAACAATAAATTATTTAATGGTTGCTGAATTTGGGTAATTAGTATTAAAAGAGAGAAATTGTTTAACTTTTGTTTGTTTGTTTATTTTGTAATATTTTTTTTTTGAAATCGAGCTCGCAAATATTTTATATTTTTGGACCACCTATTTACAAAGCAATATTAGATATTGTTTGTTTAATTAATTTGTAAATTTTTTGTTAAATTGAATTTTGATAATCATAATATGTAAAAATAATTTTCGTTAACAGTAATAAATATGGTCCAATTTTCTTATTAACAAAATTGGTGTTTTTTTTTTTTCTTTCCTTCCCGTTTGAAAATTATTATTATTATTTTTTTAATTTCCTTTTGCATCTTGGTCTCAAATCAATTAAAAACAAAAACCAGGAAAAGTGGTGACCAACATTGAAGGAGAGATAATTTTGATTATTGAGTAAAAATAATAAAAATAATAAGTGTTACCATTTAATGATTATACATTCAGATTTATGGAAATGGTCAAGGGTCATTTCTAAGGATTGACTGCATGGTGGTGAATTTTTAATTCAGAGGTGAGAATCACAAAATTATTAATAAAATAATTTTATTTTATTTTTGTGTTTTCAACATTAATGGGTTTTTGGTTTTGATTAATTATCGCAATTAATTGGTGGAAGTATATTTAAGAGTTAAACTATCTATTGTTTTCCTTACCTTTCTTCGAAGATTTTACAGTTTAAAATATTTTTTTCTTGGGGCTATTTTATTGATTTATTTAATCTTATTTTATTTTGTCTCTTATATTTTTTTTTATCTTAGGTTTTCGTCGTTTTACCATTAATAAACGACGTGGCGCTCAACAATATTTTTGGTGTGTTTTTTTTTGGGGTTCTCTTTTTTTTTTTTTTTTTGGCTCATTCTCATTTCCTGACTAATTCTCCCCACCCCCTTCTCCATTAGCTAGCCTGAAACTTACTGTCCTACTTGTACAAGTACTTGTGGTGACATCCCTTTGGGTCTTGGTAAACTGATTTGATGGAACTTATAAGATTTTGTGGGATTCTCCTATCTTCCAATGCAGCCCATATTTCCTGTCTAGGAACGTGGTCGAAAGCCGACCGTAAATCCAAGAAAGCGAGATATACTACTTTTCCTCTATCCCATGCCTTCTCTACAATCATTCGCAAGGAGAAGATATGATCCTGTGTCTGCCTACCGGGCCTAAAACCTGCCTGTTCCTCTTCCAAATCCTTTTCCACCAATTTCCTTAATCTTTATTCCAAGATCCGAGTGTATAGTTTGTATACCACCGATGACAGACAAATGGGGCGGTAATTATCACATACAAATTAAATTTCAGTGTATTAAATTTGTGAAATTTTTAATGCACCGAAAATTCTTATTCGGCTATTCATTGTAAAATTATCAAAGTAGTCAATTTTTGTATTACAAATACTGTGTTACTTACTGAAGGGAGTTTTCCTGCACTTTTCATGGAAAGTCCTCCAAAATCAATTGTATTGGGCGAATAAGAGCGCGGATAGCTCAAAGAAAAATGATTATCCACTAAGAATAAAGAAATATTATTCAGCATATTTGACAGTGGTGGCAAATTTTCAAATCCTGGATAGCCCTTGAAATGTTCCTGCATGTATTTATTCTGTAATAATGATTAAAATAATATTAATTTTTCATAAACTAGTAACCATTTTTATTTTCAATGTACAACCACTCACCATTGCCCATGTTCCATATATTTCATCGACAAGTATTTCTGTAAAACTAAAGAAAGTATTCTCTACTCTTTCCCAAAAACTCATGTGATCTGTGAGTGCTAATTTCATATTAGGAGTAGAAGCCATGGGATATGGATTCCCAGATACTGAAGCAATCCCTGGACTTAAATAAATGGTTACTATCGCAGCGACTGATGCACCATATTTATGAGCAAATGCAATTAATGGCTGCTGACAAAAAAATGCTTCTATTATCAATAAATCGAATTTCGAATTACTGTCCTTCAGAAATTGTTGAAACTTTGGCATATTAAATGCAGCGTCTAAGAAAGTATTGCACATCGGCCAAAGACCAGTAAACTTCATAACAATACTGAGCAGTCTAAGGTTTTGAAATCCTGAAGATGCTGAAAAAGAAAACCATTAACTGTGAAAATTTAACTCTCTGTTGTGTGAAATATATTATTGATAAAATTTATATGAAGTTTCTCTGAAGCCTTAATTTTATCAAAATAATGCCTAAAAGGTATAACTGGTATGATTTACCAGTAAACACTATTTGGTGGAATGGATTATTTAACTCACATAGGAGTTTTATTTTTTCATTTTTTATTCATCTTTCGCTGTCATTTAAAAAAAAAAAAAACATGTGCTACAGCCGATAAAGGATCTTGGGTTCAGTACTTGGTAAGGAAGAATTTTTTTGTGACCAACGGTTATACAAGGAGGTGAAGCGGTCAGCAATCACGCTGTACCGCCAGGGTTTCCCCCCAATAAGGGTACTCACATTAAACAAGTTGGATGCGCCCAAGGAGGGTCTCCAGACCCTGAAGTCGATCGTCGACCGAAGTAACCGAATTTAAATTTTCTGCCTTCAGCCAGTCTCGAATTTAGGGTACGGAGCTAGGACTTCAGTGCCTTACCCATTAAGCCACCACGCTCCCTCTATCATTTATTTGAGGTATTTTTTCGAACTTTTAAATTACCTTTGCTAAAGAAAAAAATTGCATATAATATAAATTGTTATGTAGATGATAAGGCCCAACAGGTTACGAAACTTATCAACTCATGTGACACAGCTATGGTCCGCACCATCATGCATCACGCAAATAGAGCGGGGAAACCGGGATACTGGTGGAATCAACTTTTCGCAGACGGCCACATAGGTTGTAATGCAGCGAGGAGGTAATGTCAGCTAGCAAGAGTCCACCCGAAGTATGGGGTGCTACTTAAAACTCATAGAAATTAGAGAATGTAGACCGAAAGGCAATTAGAAATTGTAAACAACAGTGCTGGAAGGAACTTAGCGATAAAATTCATGGAAAAGGCTCAACAAGATAGTTATGAATGAGCTGTTACCTCCTATCACTCCTCCTTCTCCCACCTGTCCTGCTGCCGTACAAAGGATTTTCGTCACATTTTTCCCAGAGCAGGTGAATTTACAGTAGGATATTACCATATGATGTAACACCAGTGTCTAGTTAGAAAATAAACGAGGTCTGCATGATCCTTAAGAGAGGCTAAGCTCAAGAACTAGATGGCATTTCGAACATTGTACTCAAAGTGGTGTTGGCAACAGAAGACAGCGCCTGGTCCAGATTCCAAAGGGCAAGGGATCACCATCGGATCCTTCGGCCTATAGACCACTGAGCCTTTTGAATACAATAGGAAAGGCTTTGGTAAAATTATTAGAACGAGGTTGCAAAAGACTACTTATAAGTGGTCTATTTACGGCCCAATACTGCTTAAGGAAAGTAAGGTCTACTGTAGAAGCAATCAACCTAGTTGTGGAAACGGGGTGTAATAATGAAGAAGGAGAGGCCCGAAAATATATTGTGTCATGATATCACTTAGAGTAAAGAATGCCTTTGATTCAGAGAGATGGTGTTATATTCGCAATGCTTTACAATATATGGGGAATTATTTTAAGGACAGAGTCCTGGTATAAACAACTGATTTTAGGCCGAAGAGTTTTAGGATAACTGGCAGGGTGCCTCAGGGATCTGTGGCAGGACCCCTACTGTGGAATACATTGTACGAAGAAGTTTTCAGGCTGAACTTTCCAGAGGGCGTCAAAAACACGAGGATATCCTATTGTATGTATGTATATATATATATATATATATATATATATATATATATATATATATATATATATAAGTTAAGTTCATCCAGAAGAAAAGTCCAAAAAAAAAGGAAAATTAGGGAGCTAAATAACGCACACAACTTCAGAATAAAGACTGACTTTATTGTTTTCCAATCCTCTTTATATACACTTCGGTGGTTGTTTGGGATTAAGATTGGGGATTAAGCTGTATATTACTCCTCTATACACCTTAACTCCCCCCCACCAGTTTACGAACAATCCTCGTAAACTCCTAACACAAGCCAAACAACCAGCCAATTCAAAAATCAATGTTACATAAAAAATGAAAATAAAAACAAAACACTTCTGTACATAATTCCTACTTTCCCCAATATTTTCATACAAATTACATAGACTAACAGATTCAACAGAAAAACTTCTACACTGCACCTAGGTACTTACATTATTACTATTTACATAAGACATTTCGCCTAGAAAAGAGGATACCCCTCGAAATCCTTTTAACGAAAACGGGTACACAAGAAAACGAACAAACGAATGATATCAACAACTCGAACAATGGAATACGAAAAATAACGAAAATCAACGAGACACGTGAAAAGACGAGAAGAACGAGAAACACAAGAAAAACGAGAAAAACGAGAGAAGACGAGAAAAACGAGAGAAAACGAGAAAAACGAGAAAAATGCTAATTTGACGGGATCTTCAGTTGTTCCAAATGAACCGTCCTTCTTTTCCGGGGATCTTGAATGCTTTGGATAGTGACGACATTATGTTCCCTAATCGCGATAACCTTGAAGGGTCCGTCATACCGTATTTCTTCTTTAGTCCGATTCGACGACACCTTTCGATACACAATCTAACCTATTTCTATCCTCTCCATACCATCCCGACACTTGAGATTTTCGCGGTTCACCCTCCTGCTTTTTTTCCGCCACGAGCTTCCTCCGCGTCTTTTCCCATCTTTCCCCGAGCGTCACTCTATTTGCCACCAAAGTCGCCGCAACCTCCTCATCTACTATTGCGCCGCGGCTATCCCTTTTGCGCTCACGGAGTCCGAATAACATTTCAAATGGTGAAAATCCCGTTGCCGAGTGAATAGAGTGGTTGTACGCTACTATCGCCTTAGGCATTGCCGTATCCGCTTCCAACCCCTTTTCTGCATAAAAGACGCGAAGGTGATCACCCAGGGTACTATGCAGCCTTTCGACCGCCCCTCGGCCTTTCGGGTGCCCCGGATTATTCAAGTGCCACTCTACCCCTAAACCTCGCATTTCCGACCTGAGACGAGTATTATCAAATTCTCGGCCCCCATCTGACGTTATTCTTTCCGGTACACCGTAGAACTGGAACCAAATTCGGAGGGCCATTAGTACTGATTCGGCTGACCTATCATCAATCGGGTATGCCATCGCAATCTTACTAAAAATATCTATGACTGTAAGCCATTTCAACCCCTTCCATGTAAATGTGTCAACCTGTAAGTCTGTCAGTGGTGCTGTTGGTGTCAATGTCTCTTCCTGCTTCCCGGTTGGCGGATGTCGGTCATATTTAGTGGTGTTGCAGATCTTACATGTTCCTATTACTTCCTCTATTGTTTTCTTCATTTGTAACCAAAAATACTTCCTCTTCAATGCCTTTAACGTTTCCTGCACCCCTCTATGATTTGTTTTCCCTTGGTGGTACGCGATTGTGACTTCTTTCTGCCGGTCCACCTCCCTCACCGTCTCCACCTGGAATTTACACCTAATGAACGCTCGATCCAACCCAATCTTTTCCGTCCGCCATAACCTCTTTATTTTTTCCCAGACCACCGCATTCCCCACGTATAAATAAAAAATTTTCCCAGGCCGAGACTCCTCCTTTAATATCTTACTAATAACCTCCTCTCCTACTCCTGGTTGAGACCATATAGTGGTAATGTGGTATCTCCCATACGTCGCGTATTCCGCCCTAGTCAGTCCCATTGTCTTCGTCTTCCATATTATCTGTCTGTCCTTGTCGTTTATTATTTCCTCCCTCTCCTCAATTTCCTCCGTCCTCTCGCCTTCCGAACTCTCCTCCCTTGGAATTTCCCTTTCATCCTCCGCATCTTCCGATTCGGGTTCCCCTTCTCCCTCTGGTGTCCACTCCCGTATGAATCGTTGTATTCCGCCCGAATACTCCCCTGACTCTCGCTCTATCGCGTTAACCTGCAAAGCTCGCGATAGCCAGTCCGCCACGACGTTTTCCCTCCCTGGCTTAAAGATTACTTCCATGTTATATTGGTTGAGGAACTCTTTCCAACGAGTTATACGCGCTGACGACTCTTTCAGTTTCCCCACCCATATTAGGGGACGATGGTCCGTCTGCACCCTAAATTTTCGTCCGAATACATATAGCCTGAAATGCTCTATCGCCCATACAATTCCCAACAATTCCCGCTCCAGCGTGCTGTATCGGGTTTCTGTCTCCGTGATACGCCTACTGGCATATGCCACAGGTTGGTCTCCTTTTTTCCCTTCTTGGAACAATACAGCCCCCAGTGCATATTCGCTGGCATCAGTGGTTATAGTGAATGTCTTGGTGAAGTTAGGGAACGCGAGAACCGGTTCTTGCTGGAGTTTCTCCATGCATGCTCGGATATTCCCTTTCATCTCCGGAGTAACCACTATCCTCCGCCCTTTCTTCAACAAATCGTTTAGTGGCACCAAATATCTCGCCATCTCTGGGATGAACCGCCTGTAATAATTAAGGGTTCCCAGCAGTCCCCGCACTCCCCTTACGTCTGTCGGGATAGCCATCCTCCTGATAGCCTCCACCTTCCGTATGTCCGGCTTTACCCCCTCTTTCGAAATAGTGTGCCCCAGGAAGTTAATCTCATTTTGCCCTAGGATCGATTTCTCTCCCGACAACTTTAAACCGAATTGTCTCAGCCGCTGGAATACGCGTCTTAAGTCTTGTACATGTCCAGTCTCGTCTTTACTAAATATCAGTAAGTCGTCCATGTATACCTGACATGTTGCCTCGTCCAGTCCTCGTAAGAATTCGTCCATCAGTCTCTGGAAGGTTATAGGGGCATTCTTCAAGCCGAAAGGCATTCGCGTAAACTCATAATGACCCCTTTCAAACGTGAACGCGGTTTTGTGTTGGTCCTTGGGGTGCATCCGGATCTGGTGATACCCAGCCTTCAGGTCCAATGTCGTAAACACTGTCGCACCTCCTAACCGGTCCAATATGTCCTCGAGCCGGGGTATCGGATACCTTTCATCCACCGTGTTCTCGTTTAGTTTACGAAAGTCCACTACGACCCTATACTTCTCTTTCGTTGCTCCCTCCTCACTCTTTTTCTTAACTGCCCATAGGGGGCTATTGTACGGAGAAGTACTATTTACGATTATCCCTTGCCTTTTCAGACTCTCTAATTCCTCCCTAATGTGTTGACGTAACGCCTGAAGATATCTTCTTTCCTTTACATATGTAACCCTCTCTTGTTTCAAAGGAATCTCATGTACAGTCTCCCCTGTTATACTTAATATCTCCCCTTCCTTAAAGAATATATCCGAATATTCGTCCCTCAACTCCTGTCGCCAATCTCCCTTTCGGTTAATAGCTCCCACGATAGCGTGACTCCCCTTTCGGTCCCTATAACACCTGAACCTTCTCTGACCGATTCGAACCGCCCAGTGCCCCCCACTGCTCTTTATCCGGGTTCCGACCTTCCCCAAGAGATCACATCCGATAATCCCACCATATTCTCGAGGCATGTTATCCACCACATGTACTTTTAGGTTCTCCCCTTTCTTTCCCCATCCATCTAACGCGATCTCCGCCTCCCCCTCCACTTTACAGGGGCCGCTCAACGTAACCAACTTACACCCACATGCTCCTATCCGGGGTATCCTTTCTCCTTTACACAACGCGTTTACCGCGTCTCGGCTCATAATTGTATTAGTGCTACCCGTATCAACCAAACACCTCACCTTATTCGCTACTTTAATTATAGGCAACCTCTCATCACCACACTCCACCCTATTTATCACTCCATGGTTGCCCCTCTTCTTACACCCTCCTCATTCTACATCTTGCGATCTCCTCTCCACTGCCGCCCGACGCTCCTCGCTCCTCCGGCTGCTCCTTCCCTCCGCCCGTACACCTTCCTCAAGTTCTCCTTCGTCTTCCTCTGACTCCGAGGTTCCTGATGACCTTGTTGAATCCGACGGCCGCCTGCCCCTTCTCCACACCCGTTGGGCGTTCACTTCCATCGGCTCACCTTGGTTCGTTCCCCTACGTTTACTCATGTATGGACACTGCCTCGCAATGTGTCCCTCAGTGCCACATTCAAAACACCGTGTGCGGGGGCACTGCGCTACCAAATGCCCCACCTTTCCGCACCCGTGGCACTTCCTCTCCTCCCCCCTCCAAGTCTTCTTATCCGCTCCTGGCCTCCTTTCCCGCATCATTGGACGTTCTCGACCTCCAAAATCCGTGTCCCTCCTTCTCCACGCGTCACCTCGAGGCTGCGAGCTTCTACCTCCGTCATTCCGTTTGTAGGTGACTCTACTCCACCCGTCCTCCTTTCGGACTTCCTCATCTCGGGCGCTGGAGTCCACCATCTCTCTCGCACATTCCACGAAAGTCTTATCTCTCGGAAGTCCTTCTTTCCTTCCCGTCTCCTTCGCCAGCTGGACCTTAAGAATCGTTGATAAGAAGGCCATCCGAGCTTCCACTTCTGCTGCTTCCGTCGTCTCCCTCATCTTCTCGGTGATCTTGTTATAGTGGGCCAATAATGCTCCTGCATATTGGCCACTAGATTGATGAGGTCTTCTCATTTCCCTGAACATTCGGAAGATGTCTTCTTCCGGTGTCCACCGGCCGCCTCCGAAAGCTTTCTTCAGTCGGTCCTTCACCACCGACCATGGAGTATTTTCATCTGCCTGGATCAGGTTTAGTATGCCCCGCTTGACTCTACATACTAAAGTTGC
Organism: Euschistus heros; assembly: GCA_003667255.2. Classification (NCBI taxonomy): domain Eukaryota; kingdom Metazoa; phylum Arthropoda; class Insecta; order Hemiptera; family Pentatomidae; genus Euschistus; species Euschistus heros. The sequence continues at coordinate 121,123 of RCWM02001085.1, forward strand.
TCTAAGTGAACATGCGTCTATCGGATCCAACAGGTTTTTCAGCTATCTTGGCTTCTATCCGCGCCATTACCCTATCACCTCCCTTGAGGAAATGATTAACATTTTGAGTTGTAACTCACAGATTTGAATGCCCATTTTGTGTGGGTATTAGGGGCCTATAATAGTGCAAAACTAGAGTTATAGCCGCCAATGAGCATTGGGAGCCAAGAAAAAAAAAAAATATGAAAATCACATTTTTTTTTTTTTTCTCAGCTCTCAGTCAAGATAGAGAAACGATTCTTTCACTTTAGTTGCAGTTATGTATGCCATTTGATATAAAAATACTTCCATTATGCTCAAAACCCTCTTACTATTGTAATCAGTTGAACACAGCAGTTGTTAATTGTTGATGAAATCTCAACTTCAAAATTTTAACTTCCTCGAAAGGAATAAAAAATCAAAAAAATTTTATTTTGATAAAATTTCACGTATAAGGGTTTTATGGTGCGTTAAATTGAGATTTGATGTCAGTTGTTCATGAAAAAAAATTTCCACTGATTTACAGCGGATTTCCTTGGAATTTTGTCATTTTTTGAGCACCCTAAAGCCGGGTAGGGTCTTGAGCATAACGGAAGTATTTTTATATCAAATAGCATACGTAACTGCAACTAAAGGTGAAAGAATCATTTAATATATCTTGAATGAGACCTGAGAAAAAAAATAACATGTGATTTTCATATTTTATTTTTTTTTCTCGGCTCCTAATGCTCATTGACGGCTATAACTTTAGTTTTGCACTATTATAGGTTCTTACTACCCACATAAAAATCGGCATTCAAATCTGTGGGTTACAACTCAAAACGTCCCCTACAGTAAAACATATTTTCTTATCATCATATT